>JACJUM010002878.1:15376957-15481556 GCA_020976665.1 Heortia vitessoides
GCCATCTGGCATTAAGTCCGCCATTTGTACATTTTGTGCAATAAATAAAATATATATATATATATCTAATAACCACATGTATTGGGCCTGATGGCAGTGATGGTAGTAATCTTATATTTTGCGCCAAGGGACTCGTATTTGACCCCCACCCAGGACATACTTAATATGATAAATATTTTAGTTAAATATTTGTGATTCCATGATTTGTGAATTGTGAGTCCGCAATACAAGTGATTTATCATCGATTTAGGTCAATGTGAGAAGTTGTGTGAATTTAATTATAAGATTACTCGGAGGGCACAATATTAATCATAGTACTTCAAACAATAAAGTAAGAAGTTATTTTAATATAAAACTTGTGGGACTATTAATATATCGATAGACGTTTCCAAAGTCAATCACGTAATATAAATTAAGTCAGTCAACTCCAATAACAATATAATTCCTACGATTATTTTTTGTATTATCGATTTGTGTTTGTAACTCAGTATAAAAACTCATGATATTTTTATCACAGTTCTTTATAAAATCTTGAATTTAAACATTGCATCTGAAGAAAAAACTTAATTTACTCTGTTAACTTAATAAAATACGGTGATAATAAAACAATAAAAACAAACTGAGGCAGTAATACGAACACTGCTGTTTGACGGTATAAATTAGTAATAATAAGGTAACAATGCTTCGAAAGTAGCATACCTAACTCTAGTACCTACTAGATCTTGATCAAAGCTATAAAATATCCACTGCTAGACATAGGCCAACCTTAATAAAGGGTGAGTTTATCCACAATTAGCTCGTTAGGCAAGCGTGGAAGAAGCTGGAAGGAAATGCTGCTGCCCATCCCCGACCTGTTTCATTTGATTTACATTTATTCAGATGTATATACCGCTATCTGTGGGTTCCGGTATCTCAGTCGCCTCTTACAATGCCTAGTAAAGGGGGTGGTAGTGTTCTACTATGCCGGTAGCCACATGGCTATGTCGGTGGAAAAACTAGACACTTTACGACTATTGTATGAGGTTTAGTTGATTCTCAAAATCTATGTCTAATACTCCAAATAAAATATCGCCTCTATTAGAAAGATTATCCAAAACCACTTTAATCGAAATTATATTTCCATAAACTTCAAAACGATATCGTTAAATTATAGTGCCAGGCTCACAGTTGACCTGAAAAAGATGGCTGCCAAGCCTCTAAAACTTGATGAGATGTGGTTTCTGAAAAGAGTGCCAATTTCAGATATTATTTATGTTATGATAATAATATTCGAAACAATATGGTAAGATGTATAGCTATTTCGAACTAAAAATGTATAATATCATATTTATACATATATACTTTTATTGTAATTAAGTTTTAAGGGTAATTTAATAAGTAAATATGACGTAGCAATTACAAGATACATGGTTGGTGACGTGCGGTGACAACGTCATAAGAAAATATTGATGAAAAAGTTGCATTTTTCAAAAACATGTTTTAATTTTATTTATGAAAATGTATTATTGTATAGCAGCTTTCCGCGCGGGCGCATCGCTCACTCGAGTACGAGAGAGACAGATGTCGAACGCTGCCGAACGCGGGGCTGATTATGCCTCTTTGTCGCTCGTCCCGCGCTCGCGCTTGCTCTCCAAGCCTTAAATGGAACGCATCAGAGCGGGGTAACGCCACATAAGTCATGTTTTTTCGTGCGTGCAGCCGACTCCATCGAATTATAAGACGTTTTCACGTCAAAAAAAAGAATCGCTATAGATAAAATACTATGTACCAAAATTGCAAAATATTATGAATTTTAAGAATGTACTTTACGGATGCATGTAATAAGAGTTCTTAACAAGCATTACGAAGAGTATGCTTATGAAAAAGTTTTAGTTTAAGCCGACAAACAAGTTCGTGATAGTCGATAGCGTCACAAAAAAATGTTTATCGCGTTGCCAACTTTGCGACTTGAAGATATTTTGTCACATTATCTACTGGATAATGTTTCTCTCACCCTTCAGACTGAAACATAGAAATAAGAGCACCTGTTGGCGGTAGACTAATTACAGCCTAGTAATTTCACATCCTGTCCCACCCTACAAACCGGAAGCAATACGACCACTGCTGTTTGGCGGGAGCGATAGGTATGAGTGAGGTAACAAACCGGAAGACCGCGACACGGACGCGATGCGGATGACGACGAATTGGATGAGGTCTACCACTTGTAATATTTATCAGTGATAGTCCTGTAAAATAAGGAAGGAAAAACAGACAATTAATATAGTATGCTGCATAGAAGTGATGCACAATGAATGAATACCACATATGTAACATAGCTGAGACGTTCTACTAAGTGGACAGACGATTTTACTGGAACTGGAACATAACTGGTCCAATTAAAAACATCTTGGGAAAGCTTATCCATAAGTGAATGTTCTACTACTAATTAAACTTATTTTAAAATTTTACATCATCTTTATCTTTAATGATTTTCATTATATAAATAATTAATAATAAGTTCACACATCTTTGATCTGACTTCAAGGTAAGGAACTTAAAGCACTTGTATTACAGCTATCAGACAAAAGAATATTTTTTCCCCGCAACGTCTCATACATTGACCTGACTTCGTAGTATATCATTTAAAGCACTTATGTTACAGACGTCAGACAATAGAGGAATCACAAATATACTACTTAAATACATATATTTACCACACAGACCCAGATATCATCATATAAATATTTACTTTAGGTGGGAATCTACCTATCACCATTGCGCCATACCTATACCATACTACTATCTGCGCCATCGAGCCTCTTCATTGCAAAATAATTGTTTAATCAAAACATATAAAAAAAATTACAGTGTCTGTTTGTAATATAAAAAAAAAAACTGCTTATAAATATGGCATTGTGTTTACATATAACAAAATATATATTATATTTTAATTATGTCGGTCTGTCTGTTTGATTGAGGTATTTTCTAAACAGCCAGCCGTTTCAGTGCAGACCAAATAAATATAACATCGAAACACAACAAACAATTCTTAATCTCACATAAATAAATTTCTAGGGTGGGGATGGAACCCGTGACCTTTAACGCACAACTACCGAATAAGACATCGGGTGCATTGTTATTAACAGCAGAAACGAAGAATAATCATCATCATTCTAGCCATTGAAAGTCCACTGCTGGACATAGGCCACCCCAAGAAAGGGGGAATTACACGCATAAATTCCACGCTAGGCAAGCGTATTGGCAATAAAAATGTAATCGTAATAATTGGATACAATAAATGAAGTAAATAAAATACAGCTGGAATGCCCCGGCATTTTCATGTCCAACAAATATAAGGACTCGTAGTATGCCATGCCCAAGAGCCGATTGCGCTAAATCAAGTTGTCATCGAAAGAAGTTGGAATCAGAGCGCGTCGATTTCCCACGGCGGATTGTGAAACTTCGTCTATTATAGTCCGCTCAATACGCAGGTGCTTGTCGATTGCTATCACCTCTCTGCTGATATCAATGCCTGCCTTTGAATACTTCTTATTCAAATTTCTTACTTTTGACACGATCTTCGCATTGTTTGCGTGTTTTTTTATGGTATTTCTAAAAGGGATTCCTAGGATTTCTGACAAGGAAGAGGAAATAACTTTCAATGGATATTAATAATAATAATAAATACTTTATTGTACACGAAACATAAAAATATATGAAAAAAACCGCAATTATAAATTACAATGGGCGGCCTCATTGCAAATAGCGATTTCTTCCACGCAACCTTTGGATGTAAAGTTTAAATGAAACAAAGTGGTAGTAAGAGATGTAAATAAGATTAATAGAAAAATATATTAAATATACATTATATAAATAGATTGTATTTAAGAAAGTATAATTAGATATAACTATAATAAAAGAAAGTGATCCTTCACCAACCGTTTAAACACAGACGCACTGCGGATATCATATTAAGCGGGATAGCATTTCATAAACGTAATGCATAGTATTATCAGTTTAGTTTTCACATTAACGGAAAGTTAGTAAATAATTGAATAAATTATATATTTAATATTATAAACAATATAAACATTACACATATAAATATTATAAACATTGTTATATAATTAGTACGTCAGCATAAGATAATTAAAGGAAAACTTATAAAGACAACTACTAATTATTCAGTTTTACACAAAGTTAACGTCTAATAATACTTTTGTTGAAAGTTATCAATAATGTCAATCTTATAATTAATAATAGCGGACCTAACATATGGCCTAATAAATACCTTAGACACCAATCAAGCAAAAAAAAATTTATTCAAATTAGTCCAGGCCGAAGAAGCCGACTGACTTATATATATATATAACACAGGGCTTAAACAATAATGGCTAGAAATGTAAAATTTTGCGCAAGAGTTTTAAGAACAATGTATGAGAGCATTAAGAAAAGCTTATTTTTTGAAATAAGTATAAAACTTTGCTGTTTGAACTCATTCAAATGATATTCAGTTTAAAAGTTCTTCATTGAAAGTCTTACGGTACGTGTAACGTACGCTTAAGGTACGTGTAAAATATTTTTTCTAAAATCATGCTTGAAAGGTGTAAAAGTGGTATACAAAGTTTGTTTGAAAGTTCTACAACTTAACCTTTAAGATATATATATATATAATTAATAAAAATGAGTATATAATATGTATATATATATAGTCGCGTCTTACGACATCCTAGAAAGTGTAAAACGCAGTCATGGGTGGAAACCTAGCAATAGGAAAAAACAAATTCACACAACATCTCATACATTGATCTAACTTCGAGATAAGTAGGTACATGCGGTAGACCTCCTACAAAAGTCGTTTGCATCAGCTTACTCTTGCCTATTTGTGCTTGTATTTGCATTGCTGTTCCGGTTTGAGGGGTGAAAGGCAGTGAAATTACTGGATAATGTGACAGAATATCTTTTAGTCACAAGGTTGGCAACGCGCTAGTGATATCCTTGATATTACGTGCGTATATAGGCGGTAGTGACGCTTTTTATCACACGTACTGTATGCTTGTTTGTCGACTTTTGGGATAGACATCAGACGACAAAGTAATCACAAATATAGAACTAAAATACATATTTAAGTTTTATATATAACACTACAACAACGAACAAATACAAACATTCGTCATATTATTTTTTTTTGTTATCCGTGGGGATCAAATCTACAAACATTTACATAAGACTACGTTCAAGATAGATTCACTACTATAAGCACTGTCAGGCCCGTTTAGTATAAAAAAAATCACTTACGAGCTATATTGTGGGAACATTCAAGGAACCAGCATTTTCTAAAACAGACTATTGTAGCTAATATTATAATTTTTTACACGTTCACCATTACTCCTTTAACAGCACTTTGAGAACGTTTACTGAAACCGAAAGATCAAATAAGAACTGTAAAAATTAAATAAATTGTAGTAGTTTCATCACCGATATTGCTGATAATTACAAAAATCAGGGCTGTTAATTGAATCAGACAGTAAAGTCTAAAGTTTAAACTGCCGCACTATATCCAAAGCATTGTTCTGTGAGGTAATAAATCACCAATAGTTCCGAACTAAGCAGCGTTCGATTCCCGTGGCTGGCTCCGACCCGAATTGTGGAACTTCGGTATACGACATATATTATATATGTACATAACTAGAACCACTAACGCGGTAGCATATTTTACGGAATTAGCGAAACTAAAATTAACGGATAATTCAAAACCGGCGGGGGAGGGGATGGCATATTCGGTAGTGTCCCTGACATATATATAAGTGTCAATTGATTCCCGCGTCAAACATTTATGTGATTGACATTTGAATTTATTCTGCGTTTGGGTGTTAATTAATTGATTTAGCTATCATATTCGTAATTCCTATTTCTCTAATATTCGTAATGCTTGATGGCATTTATCTTGAAGTCAGGTCACAGTACGTTGTGTGGATTTATTTGAATGGAAACGAAAAAATAAAAGTCACCACAACATTGCTTGTCAGACAATTTTAAATATCGTTACAGAAAAAGTCAAAATTACTAAGTGGCTATTTTGTACACAATTGTTTTATAAAATATCTGCATATGACTTTTTAGCTTAATAAGTTAGTTCAATAGCAATATGAGCAGTTTTACGACTAATTCGACAAACAAGCATATGGTCCGAGTGATAGTAAGCGTCACCGCAGCCTTTTGACGCTCGTAATATCATAAAGATATCACAAGCGCGTTGCTCAACTTGTGACATATATGGGAATTTTATAAAGCACTGCAAAAGTAGGCTATATTTCATAATTATGATTCTTTTTTAATACTTATATAATGCAAATTATCGTGATATTTTTGTCATATACAGCTTATTATTTTTCATGGCCTGATTGATAACAGTAATTATTCATTCCTGCGTTTTCCCTTAGATAAATAAATTTACACATTATTTCATACCAGATCGTATTCTGTAATAAGTAACTTGAAGCACTAGTGTTTAAAATATAAGACAATGTAGGAATTGCAAATGTAATAAGTATGTAAGTCCATTATATACCACTTAGCCTCAAAATAAACATAAATATATATGATATAAATGTTTGTCTTGTGTGGATAAGGCCTACAACCCTTGGCGTACCACACACTTTATTTAGTCTGAACTCCTGATGCATAGTTAATACTTTCCTACAAATACCCTTCTCTGATAAAAAGTTTTATTAAGCAAAACTCACTCTCTTCTGTTATAAAGTTCAGTCCATTAGAACATGGCTGTTATAATATTCTAATGCCAGTTCCTAGTGTTTTAGTTAATTAGTATATTAACATTGCAGGCACATTACTCGAAATTAAATAAGATATGTAATGAATAAATGTAATGAAAACAATAGTTGTTACCATACTAAACTAAACAACTAAGCTTAGTGTTGAGAACATACTATCAGAAGTGCAAAACTGACATTCATGGATTATTTCGGCAACTATCCGTACTAACTTAGGTATTGTAGTCTATGCACTTTAAACAATCTTGCTGATTGAGCGTTTCCCAAACTAACGTAAAAAGTTTGCTTAGATTACGACGTTTTCTTGTAAGGTTTGGCAGAGACCACAGTCCTTCTCAAGCCCCGTGAGGGGGGAAAATTGCAATAACAAGGATGTGGTGATAAATAATTTGTCGGGAGCTAAGACTTACGCGCGGCTGTGTAGACGTTGTTTCGCGGTCATCTTCCTCGATGCGGCCATTTAACCGCAAGGTTGGTATGGCCATGGGACGGTGGAGGGATTAGTCAGGTTGCCGGGAATTAATTTTAAGTTAAGAGTTCTATAGGCAAAGCTAAAATTTTGTGAATCAATATTATTTTCCCTTCAATGGAAAGTTCCTATTATTTTTATTTATATTAAATTTTAAAAGATTATTTTGTTTGTTATTAAACCGACACAAGTAGCTGTGGATATTGCTCTACTGATGGTTACAGCTTGGTTGATAACTTGGACTAATGTATAAATAATAACAAATGCCTTTAAATTATATGTAAGTTTTTTAAATACTTATTAAGCAATAAGGAAATAACTCAATAAGTCAAATTTTCTACCACATTATGGGTGTAAAATACTAAATTTACACAACATTTTCCTTTTACCCGAATTTCTAAATCACAGATATTTAAGAGAAAATCCTACAGAGCCCTGGGATAAGGGAATCAGTTTTTCGCTGTTTAACAAAAATTGTTTTTTTTTCAGTTGACCATGTTTAGATTTAGATGTACGATATTAGATTTTATAAGTTCACTGATGAACTTAATAATAAACTAATATAAGAATTAATTCCGCTATTACCCATGTTGCATTTATGCTTAACTGTTTATGGATGGATATTCTGCCAATTCTCAGTGCCGGTACCTGATCCATTTCTTAGAACACGTGGTTTAGGGGGAGGTCCTATTCCTCTGTTGGTACCTCACGGCTATAATAAGATAATAATAATATAATTTACATTGATCAAGATAAGTCGCTTAAAGCACTTATGTTACAACCATCAGAGAACAAAGAAATCAGAAATATAATACCTAAATACATACATTTTTAAGATACAAACGCAGAACAAACACAAATATTATCATCTAAACGATTTTCCTGTCAGGGTATCGAAACCCATCTGCGCTATCGGGCCCATCAAAAATTATTTACAGTGACTTATTTAAACCATCACTTAGTATTGCAAACTAAAATAAACAAAACTTCATTCTCAGAGTTAAGATTAATATTATGCCGCACTATTATAACTGCACTTTCATAGATTATCTTGAATGTCAGCAGCGCAAAACTTGGCCGTTGTGCCCAAGCAATATGAACCAACTTGCTGATTGGAGCACTTCTCAAACTAATGTAAAAAGCCAGTTTTCTTCTTCTTGGAGTTATATAAATGCAGATCCCATGATTTTAGTAAGCCGCTCTCTAGTTGAACTAGTATAGTGTATGCAAAGTGGATGAACACTAAAAATACAACTTTTTGAAGTTGTTCAAGTAACGAAAAAAACAACTAAAAAAAGTTGTTCCATTTCTGCTTACTGGTTCAGTCAATTTATAACTAGAGTATGCAAATTGTAGCTTTTACCAACCATTATATTTTTATAATTTTGCATTAACAAACTTCTATTCGGTTTATAAATTAAATTAAGGTAAATTAAGGTCTTGTAGGTAGACAAAGGTCGTCTGCATTGGTAGCTTAGTCTCACCTATTTTTACCGCAGAACTTTTTCATATTGCTGTTTTTGTCTTTGAAGGCAGTGAAATGAGTGAGTAGTGTGACAAAATATCTTCATGTCACAAAGTAGGCAACAAGCAAGTGATATCCTTAAGATCATCGATCATCTATAGGCTGCTATCACGCGGACTATATGCTAGTTTGTCCAGCTGGTCTACATTTCGGTAAACTACATCTGTTATACTGAAAAGATAAAAATGAACAGAAACTACAAGATATCTATAAACTTTCTAACCTTTTTTAGGAGACCAGAGCACCATTACATATGCGCACATAAAGTCTATAAAAGTCTATATATATAAAGTTGAAAGTTTTTACCAAAGATCTAAGCAAGCATATGAAATAACTGAAACTACGTCCAACCCAGGGCCCAATAAATCGCGGGACCAGCCAATAGTTCGGATATAGGCGCCCATAGATTTTCTTGCGCCCCGCCACAAATCGCGGAACTTGCTCCATTGTGCCGCTGCAATATGAACCAGCTCCCAGATTGCAATCACTTCTGCAACTGCTGTCAATGCTTTGTTGCTGAGGAATTCGGCTGCGAGAATCCAGATGTATTGCTTTTCTATTACACAATTTACAATTTCGTTTCGGTTTTAGTGAATTCCCACTTTAAGTCAGTAGCTAGAGGGCTTGTGCCAAAAAAAGTTTGCTGTTTTAGAAGATATCACTATTTATTTAGTGAGTTTTACTTTATTTTTTACAATGCATTACTAGTTATTCATTGACTGGGTGAATTACTTGTAAATCTTTTTGAAAAATCAATAAAATATTTATAGCCATGCAGTACCAGCGCAGTAGATATTACCTCCTTCTGTATCAGGTGTCGTAACAGACGACTGAGGTACCAGAACTGACAGATTCAAACGAGTGTAAATTAAACGCAACATGAACGCTCTGTACGCCTGCCCCCACGACGGTAAAGGGCAAAAATCCCCCTTTCTCTGGGAGGCCTGTGTCTAGCAGTGGACTTTCTATGGCTGATGATGTACACACTATTCAATTAATGAAAAAATATATTATAAACATTTAATATTATTTAATAATAGAAAAAAATATTATTGACACTTTAAAATACAAATATGTAAATATGTATAAAGTATAGTATTAATCAAACGCATTAGAAGTTACCCAGTGTGTAATAAATAATTATTCATAGTTATTAAAACAATTTAATAAATGTTCAATATCGTTGGTACACTTAAGGGATAGATACGAAAATATTAACTAAACAAATTCAAATAGTTAATCCGGCTTCCAATTATAGCAGAAGTCAACAAAAGTGGGTCAACCAATATCTAAATTAACTTTTTAATATTGGTGCGACGCAGTGAGGTTTCATTACCGGCACCGATATCCGGAACACATAAACAATGATTTCCAATTTCCCTACGCAACAATGGACTGGCGCAATCTTGGCCCAAACCAACTATTGACGAAGGAACTTGTATAGTAAGCATAAATTGTCTACTTGCCAATAGTTGTGGAACTAAATGAAGCAGAGTCCCCGGTTGCTCGCTAAGTACCACTATCTTAGTCTGCATTCGCTAAGTAAATTAAAGCAAGCTTAATGTTTGCCTGGAGCTGCAATAACAGAAGATATTGCATGTGTATGTTGGCTATCGGATTGACGGTAGGTATTGACCCGTAGTCTCAGTTGCCTGACTCTACAATGAAGACAATATAATTGAGCTACTAGGTAACATCCTTCACGTCTCTGCTGCAGGCATATGCATATGAGATGAGATTACGTATGAACGATTACGTCTATTAGAATCTACATTATAAACTATGCAGATAGCCCTGAAGGCCGACACGGATGGAATTAGTGGACCTTGCCAAACGTTTCTTAATCGATAAAGTATTATTTATAGACCAATTGAAAGTTTAACACTTTTTTCCACATCAATTCAGACTTGTCATTGGATAGGAGGACGAGTCTATCATTGGATAGGACTCCGTATTAAAAAAATATAAACTATAAAATTTTAAATATATAAAAAATAATATGTTTTTTTCTTATCTATTATGTTATAGCATATTTTTAATTGTTTCTAAGTAAACTGAGTAGACTTATAAGCAACAAGACTAGGTAACTATGCAGTAGGAGTAGGTTAGCAGTAAGTCTTCTCACAGTACTGCTCACAGTAAGACTCTATAAACAGTAAAACTCTGTAAGTAGTAAGACTCTATAAGCAGTAAGACTCTATAAACAGTAAGACTCTGTAAGTAAAAAGACTCTATAAGCAGTTAGACTCTGTAAGTAGAAAGACTCTATAAGCAGTTAGACTCTGTAAGTAGAAAGACTGTATAAGCAGTTAGACTCTGTAAGTAGTAAGATACTAAAAGCAGTAATAATCTATAAACAGTTTTTTATGATAATATTTTTTAACATTCACGCTTTTACTTCTCACCATGTTCACATTACTTTTCTAAAGCCTTAAAAACGCGGTTAGTTTTACTTTTTGTATTTTTAGTTCGACTTTTGGTTACATTGCCACGCGCCACCCGTTTTTGAGATTGACAAAACATTTTAAACAGCAAGATTTCAAAGTTGCAATTACCTCCTTCCTTCACATTTTTTTGTTTATTTCAGCGCTTTAATTTTGTGTGAACGTGCGCGATCCCAAAATGTAAAATGTCAAATAAACCGTGTTTTAAAACCGTATTTTTTATTGTAAGCATTTTCCGATAATTTGAAGCATTTGAAGTATGGTAAAGAGGCCCTAAAGCCACTATTCTGACTGGTACGTCAAATTGGAGATTCCAAATCGAAGTTTGATTTAAGCCACTAATCAATGCATAACAATTGCATCGCTCCGGAGTCGCGCATTGAATAGACAATAGTACGGAAACTTAAGAGATCCGATCCCTTACTAAGGGTGTGATAGAATGTAGAAATAATATAAACTATTTATATATCATGACAATGTCGTCCGGTCCCGGCAAAGCAAAAAATACACCCTGACTCGTCAGATTGCAAGTATAAATTCAACAAGGATATCAACATCATTTCCATTAGAAAACAACTTTCATAGCTATCACGCCTGGTTAGAGTGATAATTATTAACTTATTCCCTTTTCTTGGGAAGATATATAGGATACAGCAGTAGATGGAGTTTCGCAGGTGCTACATTTTATCTCATTTTAGTGCTCTTGGTTGTTGAGCAGTTTAGATTGCGCGATTAACTTGTTGGCTGGTTTAACAAAAATCAATTATGACTGTGAAGCGGTAACAGGAAATGCTCTTAATGTATTTATTATGGACTTTGTTTTGATATGCGTTGAGTGTTGGTGTGTGTCCTGGAGTCAATAAACATCGCCAAGACTCATACTTCGGCAGAAATTTTTAATATTATGGATCCTATAGTCCTATAGTTTAGTTATAGTCCTTTTCATATTCGGGTAATGGTCTTTTTTGCCTGTAAAAGAGCTTTTTAAATCAGTTAAATGATTTCTGAACAGTTAGAATTTTAAGCAACTTCCATGAAAAACTGTTTCATGGAAGTTAATTTAAATAATTACTTAAGTAAATATATCAATCGCTTTAAATATGAAAAGCACGAAATTCGATTGTCTGTGGTATACCTCCAATTTAACGAGATGGCGCTGACTTTTCAGCACAAAAAGAAACACTAGGAAAAATTCGACGTGTTTTCTTTGTTATGGATAGCATAACGGTGCAGGTCCTGGATGGAGAAAATGCAGGTTCGAGCCTCATCTGCCACATATTTAAATTAAAAATCCAAACGTCTGAAAATTGGTCATAAATCTACACTTGGATGTATCGACATATATGCGAGAAACCATAGTACGTATCGAAATTTGATCTCAATTTCCATGTAACATGTCCTGTATAGGCTGTCCCGCAGTGTCCCGCAAGTTGATATCGGGACGAGTGACAGAGCAGCCCTGGCTATAGGTACACATGCCGCTTACATTGTTAGCGGTTTATGTTCCTAACTACTCGAAATCTGGTCGCACATAGCCGTTGCTAGGGCAGGAACTTGCTATTTGCTAAATCTTATTTACATACGTAGTACGAGTATCAGCAGTATTACAGAATATCTACGCAAATTCTTATTTAAAGGATCAAACCGATTAAAAGGCAAATCCATGTTTATTTTTATAAAATATATTTTATACCTTTTTTGGTATGTCTATGAGTAATATTCACATTTAGTTAACGTCGATTAACTGATGTATAAGCAATAGTTTGAACTTTTACCAGACTTAATATCAGTTTTCGTATCAATAAAAGAAACCAAATGGTTAAAATTTAATCAAGATATAGCCACATACCTATACCAAATACACATACACAACATCTTCGTTTCATTTTCGGTTTGCGTAAATACTATATAGTTGTGCAGGCAATATATATATTGCCTGCACAACTATATATATATTTTTTTTTTCTGTTTTGTGTAATGGTTGACTGGGAGGTAATGCCATCTGGCATTAAGTCCGCCATTTGTACATTTTGTAACATTTTGTGCAATAAAGTTAAATAAAAAAAACAACACATATATAAACACAACCACACATTTTTACACATACATACACACGTATACTTACACATACTTAAACACATTGATTTTAGTACTATGTTTTCTACCTTTACCTACTTCTGTTATAATTTGCATATAAAACTTGGCTTATTGTTTTTAGTTATGAAAACTATGTAAATTTTGTTTTCTGGAAATGGGCGTTAATTGCTGTAACACACTTTTATGACCACTGACCATATTTTTGTTCCAAATAAGATTTTATTCACCAAGGTCTGTCCACTTTGTGAGTTGACGTACTATGCTTCGCCGACAGGTTTTCATTTACGAACTGTGTTATACACAAGACATGTAGGTATATGCAATAAAAGTATTAGGCTCGAACAAAACTGAATAAGGAAATAATTGTGACTTATACTATTGTTTTGAACGCACATAAGTTGCAAAGGTTAACGTAGAAGGTCACTGGAAAATAATAACAATATTTTTTAATTTTCAGAATTTATTTAAAAATAGAAGCAAGAAATACAATAACATAAATTAATAATTCTCAAGATATACAAAATGCTTGGCAGAATTTTTTTGTAGCTATTTCTCGCTGCAAAGTTCCGCATTCAGTGTTTAGTTGTTTTGCATTCATAACTAGCTCACTGGCTTCTCTCATCTTCCATGCTAAACAATTTCTGTGCAAACGAACTTTATCCAATAAATATTCAAGACCAGCGTTTGGAATTTAGAAAAACATTTTACGCAGTAAGCTCTTCGAAACAACACGATCTTATAGAAAATATCATAAATTTTCTTTAATTGACCTACGTTTATGTAACGGCTCTTTATTGTTTTCTTTGTTCGTGATTCTTCCTGGGACTGATAACCTTTTAATTTCAATCATATAGCCTTATTATATAGATATAGCCTTATTATATACATATTATAAATGCGAAACTAATTCTGTCTATTTGCTTGTCTATATTTTACGGATTCACAGTTGAGTAATGACCTCCGAAAATACTATAATCTACATCTTATCCCGGGACAGCAAAAGTTCTCGGGAGACGTTATATATAAAATCTCCGGGAGATTGCTAGTTGCCAATAATAGTTTAAATTACAGGTCAACTTAAATTAGTTCGTCGCTATTATAGGTTGCAGCTATTTCTAGTTAGAACAGCCTATAAATATCAACTTTAATTTTATAAAATTTCATTTTGACAAACAAAAGATGTTATTTTTTGTTTCTTAAAAATATTAGTAATGTAGTTGACTTATGCTTTTCAATCTTAAATTCCTAAATAAATAAATGCACAGATCGTACCAGGTATCGTAAGAGGCGACTAAAATACCTGAACCGACAATAGACGGTATACTCGTCCAAAGCAGTGTAACTCAAATCAGAGAGTGGGGGTGGGCAGTAGTATCTGCGTCGCGTTAGCTACGTTCTGCAATTCCCAATACGCTTGTCCAGCGCGGCAATTATGGCCAAAGTTCTTCTTTTATTTAAAAATTATTAGCATTAAATTAACACTTTCTGGACACCATTACTAACAAATACTTTTCACATGTCTCTTATTGAAAATATGCCATGCAAAGTTTGATTTATCCGACGGACCTAGAGGTGAACTATTTAGACGTTTAATTCAATACAATTCAATTCCTGCGCTACCGGATGGTTGAAATATATTAAGCGTGTAAATTAATATTTTTCTTTTTTATTAGCTACATTATACGTCCTTACGATATAACCATAAAGTTCCATAGAATGATTAGAAGAATCTGGCGTAAATCATAGACGCGTCTCAATCTGACACCCAGAATAACTGCCTTTTTATTTCTAATATACAAATTTATTAGATCTGTTGGTATTAATTTTTCTCTTATAACTCTTTATAATTGTTTGAAGGCATTTAATCTGGTTAAATCTTATTACTGGCGTATTACTTATTTTAACTTATCTTAATTTCACTTTACATAAATATCATCTAAACTACACCAAAGATTTGCATTCAGAAATTTTCGAGTTAATTCGTTACATACATACGTATGTAACGAATGCACCATTAGAAAGCTACATATTTATAAAATAAATAATAATATATTAAAAAATATGCAATTTGATGAATTTACTATGTAAGAAACATTTGTATTTTTGTACTTATGTAACAAAGATTCTCTAATATTACAGTGACAACGAAAACAAAGAAATAACTCAAATATAGATAATGAACCCAGCTTTCCCGCGGTGAAGCTGTGCTCTGTCCTTGCCACCACGGCTGCTATAAATATTCTAAATAATATTTATGGTGAGGGCTGTGTCCAGCTTTGCACGTCCAACGGTTGATGTTATGAAGTCGTTTAATTTTATTTTATATCTTAAATTTCATTTCTTATCTAAAATATGATTTGTCCAAAAAATATGATTGAAAATATGACCCTATTTATTATTTATATAGATGACTTTGGAATTGAGTTCGCCATTAGATTGTAATTTGGAGTGAACAACAATTAAATAAATCATTATAATCAACAAATGCATGTCTAATCAAGTTGTAGACGCACAAATAATATAACTATATATGATATTAATTACAAGGAGCGACAGTAAATATACACGATAAATATCAAAAAAAACTCTAACTGAATTTAAAATTTACTTATATATTATGCACGTATATATGACGGTCCCGATGGCGCATGGTAGTGATCCTATCTTGTGCGCCAAGGGCCCACGACGGGTTTGATTCCCACCCAAAGCAAAAATTTATATGATGATATTTGCATTTGTTCTGCGTCTGGGTGTTAAATATATGTATTCTTCTCCGTTCTTGTCTGTTGTCTCGCGTCCGTAACACAAGTGCTTCAAGCGACATTATTTCGGAGTCAGGTCAATGTTTGAGATGTAATTGGAATTTATTTATTTATGTATAAAAAATACGAGTCACAGTATCTATCCGGGATAAACTTCTAAACTACTGAAACGATTTATTATTTCTTTATTACCATGTAGGTACAGTTTTCAATCTTACTTAAGATCGGATAGTTTATATTTCAATTTATAGCCGCAATATTATTTTCATGACTAACATAATTACAGTTAAGGAGTAATAAAGTTGTTATCACAAAATAGAATCGAAATTTACAAGAACTGTCACGTACTTATTTGATTTTAGCTAAAATAAAACAAGTCTCTAAATACAAATAAAGCAAAACAAAGCAATTTTCTGCACATTTTATGAGGTGCAATGTCCGCTGCCGTAGCTACCCCGACCAAACCCAGTGTCATAAGTTTTATAAGTGAATTTATTGCTGTTCCCAGACATTGACATTTCGAAGGGGACTTTAAACTTTAGATTTTCTTTTAACTTGTTCGCCGATATAACTTTCTGTAACTGGAAGCTATCGGGCTCATAGATGCCAGATGATAATTTTATTACACTTTGACGTCTCGATGCCAAAGCAATTTCTTGTTGGAGTTTCTGCGGAGCTTTAGTTGCAATGGCTTTATATAGCCATAGTTTTTATTGCATCAAGATAGAGTTTTCATGCATGTATGTTTTTATCATTTCTTATTAAGAATTAATTAAAACTCAACTATACATATTTACGTGCATTGTAACTTATAAACATTACCGAGAGATTGAAATTATTTTAGCTATGTATGTAGTAAGTGATATTGAAACTGACTGATGAAAAATGACTGTTTTTACAGCAAGCAAAATTTGTATGTTAATCACTTTAGCCGTTAAATGTGCACTCGTCTTTTTATTAGTGACGAGTGCACGAAAATGACGAGCAATCAACAGGAATATCCTATTTACCTACAATTTTTACTATAAGTTTTCATTTTTTAACACAACTTATACGAGTGAAAAGCCTAGTCCACACATCATTGTTCACGTACATGCATCGTTTAATGTCGCTACTTCTTAACCGAAAGACTTGACTCTCAACTAAATTAAATAGTAATTCATTTATTAACAGTTTATACTTAACAGGTATAAAGTTTAACAGTCGGATAGGTTACTTTCGATCGATTCGATGATTAGGCTTCAAAGTGTATGACCACTGTCAACATAATGGTCAATTACAAAATGAATAAAAAGTTGATTGAACTGAACTAGATTGCGTAAAAATTGAGATAAGAACTGCGACCACATCGCCCGAGCTCAGTTAGCAAGTCAAACGTGCCGCAGTTGCAACAAACGTTGGCCTACTACCAAACACAACCAATGTTTTGGTTAAGGCAGTGTAAGGTATCTCCATAATACATATAACATAGGTTTTCATGGAAGAGTAAAGTAGAAGAAAGTCAACAAATAGGTGTGCAAGGCGCGGTGAGACAAGTCCACAATTTGACATCAAAATCTTAAGAGATAAAATAAAATATAAATAAAACATTAAGTTCTAGTATTATTAGTGTACTGATCAGTTCATTTTCTAATTATTTTGGGCATATGTGGTAAAGCCAAATTTAAAACTATACAGCACATGGGAAATAATTTAAATAGGTTCTTATATTATATTGGATTAATACGGGAAATATTAAAAACCCAAAGTTTATTTGTCTTTTTATATATACATACATTTATATATTTAAATTTTGATTTATTATGTCATTTTAACAGTTAATACAGAAATAAATTCACTCACTAATATAATACCTACTTATACCTATACATATTTTATACTCGCCACTCAATAAGCTGGAGTCGATTTTTCCGGAGCCGGGAATTGATCCAGTATCTGGTAAGAGGCCAGAAGACACTTTGCTTTGGAACTAAGAAAATGTATGTGACAACACATGTAATTATTTGCATATTTATTTATTTATATAATGTATATAAAACAGAAGGAAAACATTTTGATAAGTACAACAGTTAAATGAAATAGAAACACGTTCTTGCAGGTCCAAGGTATTTAACACTAAGAATGAGGGATTTTAATGTTGTGACTAGGTGTAATAAAAAAGTATTTTAGTATTATAATTATGATATATCTGTTGTCATATATACGTTATTCATCTCCAGGTCAGGTCAATGTGTGAAATGTTAAATTATTTTTTTATAACAAATTATATCTTAATGCTAGATATATGTAAATTTTCTCTTACTATGCGAGCTAGAATTTTCTTATATCAGACAACAGACTGATATACCTGATTATACCTGATCTCTGTACTAATTTTTAAAGAAGAAATATTAATTCGTTTGTTACGATTAAACTTCGACCTTACTCCAGCTATAATCCGTTACATTTATAAATAAAAATTAAATAAAATTATAAGGGTTGCTTCATAAAAATATTCGGTAATTACATATAAATTCAAAAACTACTGGATCGATTACAAAAACTCTATCACTTTTTAAAAGTTGTTTTATAACTAAATGACATAAGCCTACTACTTTGATGAAACCGCGAAGCGCTGATAGTTTGAAAATTAAGACAAAACTGAGGATAAAAATAAAAGTCTGAGATAATTCAATACATTTTTTAATATAGTCCATCGTGTGCTTATTGGGAATAAAAGAATGCAGTTGCTACATTTTAATAAAAAAATTGCACTTATCTTTAGTTATAAATCATTGAGTTGAGTTGTTTATTTAATAAAATTACGCTGAACTTTACTCGTAAGATTAAATCGGTCGTTACTCTATCACTCTTATTAAATCTTAAACGATAATTCTTTCCAGGATCATTCTGTATGTTTCATTGAAAAGTATGTACGTATGTTTCATTCTGTAGGTTTTATAGAAAGGAGTACGGACTTATCAAGTCTTCTCTAATCTTTATACTGATACCTCCATGAACACTTAACATGTATGCATGGATATGTATATCTACAACCGACATAATCCGCATTCATCAATTCCAGCTTTTATGGAATACTAGATCCTGGAATCACTGGACACCGGACATTGTAAGATTTGAGCTGAAAAATAAGACTTTACCCGTAACATTATTTGCCGCAGTTATACTCAGATAGGTTTTCAGGCCGGGCCCGATGTCGCAAATGGCAGAGATCCTATTTTAAACATTCTGTTGTGGGTTCTATCCACACTCAAGACAAACATTTATATAATTACGAATTATATTTGTGATTCTTCTGTTGTCTAATGTCCGTAACACAAGTGCGTTAACACCTCGGTGTCAGGTCAATGTATGAGATGTTAAGTAATTAATATGTTATAAGACAACGACCTATGGTAAACAACGGAAAGATTTAATTTAAAGACATTTTTAAGAAAAAAAATAGACCTAATAAAAACAAAAATCTAGTCTACAATAATCCTTCAGCTGGAGATTTGAACATTCCGTACAACTCTAGTAGCTGTTTATTACATTTTGTATTGTTCTTGACGTTTCGAATGTCGGTCCTCTTGTTAATGTGAACGCGAGCCCCGTCGGTGCCCGACCATGACTTTGCGATGGACACCAATTTACTCCATGGCATCGGCCATTCACCACGAAGAAACTGAAACAAATAAAATAGGAACAGGAATAGCTAGTTGCTAACCTTGTGATTTCAAAATATTATATCACATTATCCCGTACTATGATGGCCTCTCTCACACTAAAAACCGGAATGCAACAATGCGAACATTGCTATTGGGCGGTGGTAATGAATAGGTGAGTGTGTGGTACCAATGCAGACGACCTTGGTATGTGGTCTTCTTTATGTGAACCCATAGTACATTAGACACACACATTTTATAAAATGCATACATTTTATAGCGTCACGTATTTTTTATTATGGTCAACAAATTAGCGTACATCGCGCGTGTGACTACATACTTAATGTAGTAGCCTTTTATCATAAAAATCGACTGTAATGACCGTAACAACCTAAGTGAAATGATCCTTTTTTTTCAATTTACACGTCATTGCGTTTAAATAGGAAAACATCGCTTTAAAAATTTTTTTTTAAAGCTTTTTGAAGACATTTTAATTATTAATTTTCATAGATTTTATTTTAAATCAAGATAGACCTTTATTATGTTCTATTGGCATGTCTTTATACATATTTTTGGTGGGGGTCCGTATAGATGTTCTTTGGCCCATACAATGGGAACACTACCGAAATCCCATTGGATTTTCCCATTTACCTGATCAAATGGTCTCCTTCCTATGTGGAACATGATGTACAATAGTGGGGCGTTATTTAGTGCCACATCCTTTTCACCCTGCGGCTGTATGCCGAGTTCTTTGTAGATACGATCCGCGTGCAGTTGTAAGTGATCGTAGATTACCTTAAAACATTTAAATAGCATAGTTAAAAACCAGACAAACGTGTTCTGCGATAATCGGACAGTTGGTCAAATTATTATTTTTATGCATTAATTAAAGGGTTTGTGGGAGAAAGGTAAAATTTTACGATTGTATGCTCATACAAATTGGAAATATAGCAATATTTAGAAAATTAAGTTTGTGATAATATAAATGTTTGTTCAGGGTGGGGATTGAACCCACGAACAAGATAAAACACCATGGAATGCGTCATTGGGGTCATCAATATTTATAATCTGTCTGAACTATCGCCTAAACAGTTAAAAATAATGAGATTTATGCATTTTATGTTGTTGGTATGTGCAGAAGATTTCTGTTTTAAAAGTCACTTATGAGGCGAGCCAAAACTAAATCTATACGCGACTGAGAAAATAAATCGCCTTGCATAAAGGTGTCAACGCTCTAGACGCGAAATGAATGTTTGAGGAAAAATAAAATAAAAATGAAGTTCATCACAGCAAGAACGCGTAGAACATCCACTGGTGGACATAGGTAGGCCACTCCAAGAAAGGGGGAATTTTACCCATAAATGCCGCGCTGGTCAGGCGGTAATACTGCTGCCTATTCCCGACGTGATAAATTAAGGCTACGATGTTTCGGGTATACCGCTATCTATCTGTCCAGGTACCTTAGTCGCCTCTTACGATACAGAGGGAGGTATTCAATTCTGACGGTACCCAACGGTGATGATACCCTCCATAATCAAGTTACCATTTGAATATATATTTTTTTTAATTTTCGAGGTGGTACAGTGTAAGCAAATGTTCTCAGTTACCCTTAAGCTGTCTCTTCCAGGTGCAGACATTAGTATTTGACTTGTGAGTGCGGCGGCGTCACTCGCCCGTTCAGCGTTTGCTCCTGGCACGTCGCCCTAAGAACACATATTATATGCAATATTACATCTATATTGATACTATAAAAACGAACATTTTCATAAAATGATACTTTTAAACAAAAAATACTCGACTGATTTAATAAATTCTTACACCTTTAGAAAGCTACATATTCTGTAAGTAAAATAAATTGTATTAAACTTTCAAAAAAAGATTAAATCGAAATTATTTATATAAATAAATATTATATTTTACCAAACTAACTCAAAACTGAAGGATTGATTTCAATGAAAACTTTCACTATCAGAAAGTTACAGTATCAGCATATAACATTAAGCTTTACTTTAGCCCCACATTACAGGAAAGTAAACTACGTGTAGTCCTGTTTCTATTTTAGGTAGGAAAATAGATATATTATAGTACTGAAGGTTGCTGCTTTTTATCATCATTAAACTAGCCATTGGAAGTCCACTAATGGACATAGGCACCCCAAAAAAATTTTCGGCAATCGCAGAGCGCAGCTTTCGCAAAGGGGATGCTGCTGCCCATCCTCTTCATCATGTGCATTTGAGCTGCACTTAGTCGCTTATTACGACCCTAGTACAGGACGAGGTACTATTCTACTCTGCCGGTACCTCACGGTGCTTCTTAGTAAAATTATTTCTATTATCTGTTTAGTCATTTTTGAGCTACTAGTAATGAATCATAGAAAATATTTTCTTCTGTCTTTATAATATTAATACAGACAAAGAAGTTTGTATATATTTTGGTTTACCTCTTCAAATAGATCCGCGAACTCTGGAAAGTCCTCCAAACCGAACAGGTTGGACAAAACAAAGGTTTTCTTCGACTGCGTGACCAACTGTCCGATTTCTTGAGTGTGTTTATCATCCTCATCTATGGAGCACAGAGCCTCTGCGATAGCGAGCGCTATAGATGACGGCGAGCTGTGGCTGCCGTCGAAGCTGAGCGAGCTGGATGTATCTAAGCAGATACAGAAGAATCTGGTCCGTTAAGAAGCTTAGGCTGATCTCATGAGCTCAATGTCTTCTAAAAGATTCTAACCGTTTTCTTGCGGAGCTGAGTGAACTGGATATATGTAGGTAGATATGGGAGAATCTGGTTAAATAAGACACGGGGGCTGTCATGTCATGTCATGAGTTCAATATTCCGTATGGGTTCTCAATAGTTATATTGCTACATTTAATCCATAAAAAATCCTCAACGTTCGGAAAAGCTGGTGACATCAAGTATAGGAATGACTTCTTGGAAAATACAAAACTAAAGTTCATTAGGAATGAAAATAATAATACAACTTTCGGTCTGTAGGTACATCTTCAAATCATAAAATGTGATGACAAAAGTAAATTTAACTAAAGATGTACCACGGGTGTATTAATGTTAAATTACAAAAAAAATATTAATAAAGCAAAATTTTGTGAGAAGTAAAGATAAAAGTAAAAATCAAAGGAGATAAACCTCATCTGCTGCCCAAATTCAAGACATTTCTAGCAATGCGCTGGCGCGCCTCATGTTCGATCGATGCTTCTTTATGAAGATATAAATTAATGTTGCGGAAGTAATAAAAGTATGTAGGGATAGAAGAAAATAAAAATCAGTTTTAACAGGTCGACAATCAATACTCGGCTTGACCCCGAAAAAAAGGAAGTGCGTTTATGTATCATACGAAATTTTTTTTATACGCGTTTTTGCTTTCCCCTTTTGATTAGAATACAGGAATTAGTAGTATAATAGAAGCAATGATTTGTGATGATGTATGTATACGAATACATGAAACATTTATTTGTATAATCACTTACTGTGGGACAGACTCATGATGCGAACGTGTTTCGCTCTAGGTCTATGTGACATAGAACTCATATTGTGCGCTTCACCATTTGCGGTAGAAGCTGAAAAAATTTCATAATAAATTTTGGTGTACCGTGACTTTTTTGTTATTCACTTTCATGTTTTTCGCATTTCATATTTACTTTATTCTAACCAAATGTTGCCTATTACCTATAACCAACCATTACTTCTGTTATTAAGGGTTAGGTCTGCGAAATCAATTCCAAAATCATCGTCATTTTAAAAAATAATACAACTTTGGGTTTTTTGCGATCAGACAGGATGGATCAAAGGATGAAAACTTTCTTTTATAGGTTCTACTGGGCATTGTCTTAGATAAAACCTATACTGCACTAAACTCCCCGGAGTGACTGAACCACCTTGAATGTTGTATACTTAAGAAACAGCCCACCTTATTGGTATCAATTAAATCACCTACCATTTTCTTTTGCAGCTTCCTTCTTCGCCCAATTAAGCATCTCCTCATACACGACTGTGATCAGCATCTGAAGTAGCACTGACCCGCCTACCGGGCTCACGTTCGACGGTAATGTCTTCTCGATAATAGTGCAAGCGTTGGTGAAGCAACGCGGTACGCAGTCCAGCGATCGTGATATGCAGGTTAGGCAGAGGGACATTGTCTGTGTGATGTGAAGAATTAATAAAAGTATAAATTTAGAGAAGGCATGCTATGAGGTACTAGTGAAGATAAATAGTACTTCCCCCTGTACTATGTGTCTTAAGAGTTGAAAACAAGAGATTTATGCACCTCGTTGCCCATCCTGATTGTCACCATGCCTGCACAGCACAACAATTATGAGCAAAATTACTCCTTTCTTGGGCAGGACTTTGTTCGGTAGAGGACCTTTTAAGTCAGCTAAGATGGTGATGATATAAAAGTTATTTTTTTAGTAAACACTTTAAGTATTAGTGCAATATTATTTATACACGCTAGATTCAAATAAAAAAAGTTGCCAAACAAACCATAGGACGAAAGAACAAGCAAACATGACAATTCAAATACGTTTTTATACTGATAATAGAAGGCATTCTTTAACAAGAGCATTATCAGTTGCCAGTATCCTATAGGAATATAACTATCCGAAACCATAGCTAAAATGTACAGACAGCATTGTAGTCACGAAGTAATGTTCAATTACTTCTTTTTGGAAGATTAAGTCGATACGATGATAATGAATAAATATATATCATGTACTTTTTGCGGTAAAGACGCGAAAGTTAATAGAAATACTTCCATCCATCCATCCTCACCACTATACCCTGTATAATAAAAACAGGATGAAACATCCTTAAGCGATGTAATTACCTGATACATTGAAGCGCCAGATTTTACTGCATTCACTAGTATGGGCGGTATGAATTGTAAACACGTGCCAACCATAGCCATGATACCAGCCAACCATGGAGGTCGGCGGTCACACCACACCTGCAAACAAGAATCCTATATAACATATATTCTCCGTATTTTTGTTTATGTATCCGTGAGGAACAGGCAAAGTAGAATAGTACCTCCCCCTGTATCAGGTGTCATCGGTGTCTAAAGTACTAGAACCGAGAGATGGCGGTATATCCATCCAAGACAGTGTAGCTCAAATGCATAGGGTGGGGATGGGCGCTCTGCAATTGCCAACACGCTTGCCCAGCGCGACAAATAAATGGGTAAATTTACCCCATTCATAGGGAGGTCTATGTTTAGCAGTGGACTTTCAATGGCTGATGTGGTGATGATGATTCTCGGTTACCGCGTGTGTCCACCTAATAATGTTATGTTTCTTAGTACAAAGTTATACATAAGTACTATGTGACCATTACTTTGGTGAAAATAATCAATTTTTAATATATAATACCGATACATATGTAATGTATGAAGGTAACGCTGCTGACTTTTCCCAACCTGCTGCACCTAACTTGGTCTTTTTTCTTAATTTATTTGATTGTTATATTAGTCACGACCCTTCATGCACATATATATATACAGGGATAATATCAAATGCGCTATCGGACGAGGGACCATGTTTATGCCTGTGAAACAGGATCATTCTTCTTAGGTTAAGAGAACAATCTGAAACTAATTTGTCATAATTCAAGGAGGGCCTTGTGTGGTCGTCGTTTCGTAGGGTTCAAGAAAAAACATAATTTCAATTAGAATATATATAAATACTAGCAACCCGGTCACGCGTTGCTGTGGCTAAAGTTATTGTTATATTACATTGAAGTATACGATTTAAGAGGAATGGTAGGAGAACATCAGTCACGGGGACCACCATGATTTTTACATAAATGGTATTTGTAAAAAAATATGGGGGCTAATTCTAGTATTAACTCAATCCAGTCGAAAAGTGTCGACATCTGCTAGAATCTTTTTGTAGCTCATATGACAACTTTTTTTTACCATAGCAGTGCCATCTATTGACTAATTCTAGTACTAACTCAATCCAGTCAAAGTGTCGACATCTGTTAGAATCTTTTGGAGTTAACAGATAATTGTAACTATCAATTAATTATAGACAAATAATATGCAATTAAACAAAATTGCACCTATATATTGAGATATAAACTATCCTATCTCTCAAGTTGGAGCAAACTACATGTGGTGTGGTTGTGTGGCACAATTTTATCCTAATCGGTTCAGTAGTTTAGGAGTCCATCGAGGACAAACATCGTGACAGGAGATTTATATATATATAAGATTACATACCTGTCGTTTATCCAAACACGCTGCCCAATCTCTTCCTGAAATTTCCAAGCCATAACACAGAGTGGACTTCAGTTCGGCTTTGCTTCCAATCGTGGCTAGAATGTGGGTTAGTGCACCAGTTGCTCTTGCGTATTCTTCTCCAGCTAAAAACAAGAGAAAATAAATAGACAGAATAATCAGCAGAACATTGGATCATTAAATTTATTTATGACCGTTTCTAGTTTAAGTATTGCTGACTAGCTGCATTTATGTCTTAAAATGGTGATCAGACACGCTTTATCAAAACCTTATAATTTTTCATAAAATTTCATATCTTGGCCTGACTTCAAGATAACCAAAAGCAGTTGTGTTACGAATATAATAGCTTAGTAATCAATGCTATAATACTTTAGTACATATATTATATGTGTGGCACCGGCAGAGTAGAGTACCTTCCCTGTAACAGGTGTCTACCAGTACTAACATCCCCGTCGTGAAGCTACGCTCTACGATTTCCAATACGCTTGCCCAGCGCGACAATTATGGGCCAAGTTCCCCCTTTCTGAGTGAGGCCAACAGTGGATTTTCAATGGTTGATATGCTGATGTTATACACATATATATATATATATTAGACATAGAAAAAATACAAATGTTCATCATAAAATATTTGCTCTGGTCTGGTAACCAGACTGCACGCGCAAGTGACATCTTTGTGATATTACGGGAGTCTACACTCTGCACTGTTTATTATCAAGGGGACTGTTTGTTTCTCAAAAAGTATTTAAGACATTAAGTTCAAAATTAAGTGTAAAATTTTGACAAATTGGCGAGTTCCTATACCGCAAATAATAAACTACCTTCAGTATCTCTCTTAAGCTCGCAGAAACCGACAGCAATACAGGGTAAGACGTTGAAGTGCCATTAAAGGACTTGGAGACACTTTAGAGTCCTCATTATATTTTATAATATTTACGCGTTCAATACTCATAATAAAACTACAGTCTTTAACTTTATGCATTTTTGGTTCGACATTCCATACATGGAAGCGCGAATATCTTACAATAGGCAAGTAGAAGATTATTACTCAAACTTATCCGTTATATACGTTCCAAGTTGAGATCACTATATAACGCTTTCCGTAGGATCAACTGATACACATACAGACACAAGATAAATGCCGGAAAGTCGAAGAAAAAATAAAAAAAGTAGTAAGTTTTGTTGCGAGTACACGCTGATTTAGCTGCAATAAGTAATTTACCATCAGTATCTCCTTTAAACTTGCAGAAGCCGTCAGCGGTACAGAGGAATCCTTCGCACTTAGCACGCCCGCCCTTCACACTGTACCATAGCCCGTCAGCTGGCCAGCGCGAGTTGTCGACAGACATGTTTTTGATGGCATGGATAAGCAGCGTTCGGGCGAGGTGGCAGTTGCGCATCATCAGAACCTATAGTTTGTTAAATATAAATGGTTACAAGTCAAAGCCAAATGTGTCTTTATTTAAATAAGCCCATCATAGGTACTTTCAAACGTCAAAACAGTAAGAAAATTCTGGTAGTAGGTATAGAGCAAATCATCGCAGGTGTCAGGCGGGACTCGAACCCGCATCCCCGCAATTCCCGTGCCTGGTGACTGCATTACTTTTAATAAAATAAAATTTACTCCAGACTCCAGGAATGGGCACCAAAGTATGATATGGACCAGTAAATAAATCATACAATTGTAGTTAAGAGCCCTAAATATTCAATTAATATCTCAAAATCTGGTTATAGTTTTCTTATTTGACAAAAAATTTTACCTTCACAAGCAATGCCCAAGATGGCTGAGGTTGGGCCAGCAGCACGATCAGTTCCAACCCAATGGCGGTCTTATTCGTGAGGTCGTGGGTGCTTTTGACGGCTTGCGAAACATCGTCCAAATTCCCGTCAAATAGATTGGGGCTCACGAATGTGAACCACGGATAGGGGCCTTCTTTGACTGGCTTGTGGTCTTTGTCTTTGAATACCTTAAAATATAAGCATTTTTATTAAGATTAAGCCGTGAGATATCGGCAGAGTAGAATAGTACCGACCTTTGGCGCACAAGTGGTGATCCTATCTTGTGTTTGAACGGCCCGATGGCACACATGTGCCATTGGGCCTCTCAAACATAAATATTAATCCTTATTCAATTGATGACGTGAAAAGAAATATTATTATATATAAATACTTAACGAATGATCCTCATTGTACCAACCTGATGAATAAAGTGCAACTCAGCACCTCTATACACGAAACACTTGAAGAGTTCGTTGCACTTTGCGTGGACATCGCGAACATCCCTGGTCTGCTGCTTCAGGTCCAAGCCGGCGAGATCGACGCCTGTCATAGAGATGGAAGGGAGGAGCTGGGCCACACACAGTAGTATGTTCAAAATGTCATTTAATAGCAGACGAGTGGTAGATTCTGTTGTAGTAGTCTGAAAGAGAGTGCACCTGAATATAAATAACTAGGTATTTGGGTATTTCAGTAATTAACCGTCGATTTTTTGCGAAAGAGCCTCTTTTTATTTAACTATTTACTGAAGATGGCCGATCTTCTTCGGAGTAAGATGTTTAGCTGTAGAGCTTTCTTAACTCAGTTATGTGTCGAGTTCTTGTATATATTCGAATAGTGGTGCAAAACTGTGCAAGCGCGATACAGGTAAAGGCGTGTAAGATAGGAACACACCTGAATGCGACATAGGTTCCGTCATTCACCGCCTATTATGTATGTGCAGATACACTGCAAGAGCCGGCTGGGTTACGAGTATTATTAATGCAGCCTTTTTCTTGCGGCCTCCCCCCCAGGGTCCCAGTAGAATCAGTTAAGACCAGACTTTTTATTTATTAGACTAGCTCAATAAACCGGCGTACAGGGTGATAGTAAGATAACGCTTATAGACTTAACGTCTAGAGACTGCAGTCATCTATCTGCAGCCTATAGACGCCCGTAATATCACAAGAATATCACTGCGTATTGCCAACCTTGTGACTTGAAGATATTATGTCAAATTACCCAATAATTTCACTATCTCTCCCACCCTTCAATCCAGAACACAGTAATGCGAACATAAACATTTGGCAGTGGAAATAAGCGAGAGAGAAGTACCAATGCAGACGAACTTTTATATGAAGTCTACCTCATGTCATTAAGCCCTCCGTAATCAGTTCTGCTTGTACAGCAATGAGGTGGGCTTAGTTCTTTTTTGTGAAAGTTTTTCACGCTTTCCTCCCGTTATATTCATCACACACAGATTGATTTTATATTTACCTGGCAATACCTAACAGTGAGTATGGTCAGCGTTTCGTTCAGCATGCCAGCGAATATCCTTTGCGCCATTCTTGGGGGCACGGTGGCCCAGAGATCTTTTCTGCTTCCTATAATTAGAAAAGTTTTTATTATCGTTGCAGCCATTAGAAGTCTACTGCTGGAAATAGGCCTCCCTTAGTAACGAGGCAAAGGCAAGGAGGCACGCGCTTGGCAAGCTACGCTCTGCGATTGCTATTAATGATGATAGTATAGAATATCATAATAATGCTCTACAGAAAACGATAAAATTTCTATGCTGACCAAATCAAAACTAATTCAAAACAACCAACCATTCATATAAAGCCACCAGCCTTGAACGGAAGGCGTGCCAGCCTCGTGAACGATTCGGCTCTGGCCGTCAATAGGCCTCCCGCCGGAGTCCTGCAGTATGTACAGAGATAGCACCCGGTTATGGAGATCCAGTACCCTTTCCGCCACCGCCTCTGACATAGTCACGTAGCGTTTGTAGCAAGCCTGGGTGGATATAAAACAACGACTATTGAGAGATTTAAGTATGCTTGCATCTAGTATATCTATTTTTAACAATTGATTTTGTAGGGGTTTCAATGCTATGAATTTATTTCTGAAATAAAAAGGCCTAGTGATCCCGTCTTGTTCGTCGTGTTTTCGATCCTCACCCGGGAAAAATATGTAAGTGATGATATTTGTGTTTGTTTCCGTGCGTGTGTGTTAAAAATATATATTTAACTATTATATTTGTGATTTCTCTGTTGTCTGAAGTCCATAAGATGAGTGCTTTAAGTGACTTATCTCGAAGTCAGGTCAATATATGAGATTTTTAATTTTGTTTATAATTATATTATATATGATGTGTAAATTTATTTATTAAAATAATAAGTAGATGACCCTCTTTGCGGAGGGCTTTAATTTTCAACTTAGCCGCGAAACGTATTGTTATGAAAGTATGTTTCTTATTGTCAATTTTTAGATAAATCGAATAAAACTCCCAAAGCCCAGGTCACTTAAATGCATATTAAACTTTATCTAATAGGTTTGGAAACAAACCACGGCCATCCACATCTCATACCTACTCTGCGCTCTACGTATAAGGAAATCAAATACCACTTCAAGCCCACAAACCTGGAGCAATGCTTGTCTCTCCGCATTCCCCATGTCCTCGACATGCTGGAGATAACAAAATAAGCTGTTCTTCAATAACGCAGCAGCACCGAGCGCAGCAGTAAGCACAGGCAAGTCAGCGTGATCTAATGCCTCTTGGACAAGCATGTGGAGATGTTCTAAAAACGTGGTTATATGTTACAAAGGAAATAAGATGTAGACATGATGTAGACCTCAAACAAATGATATGATATGATCTTAGTCTGACCTATTTTTACCGCCAAATAGTAGTGTTCGCATTGCTGTGTTCCGGTCTGAAGGGTGAGAGAGGTTGTGAAATAACTGGGTAATGTATCATAATATCTTTCCAAGATTGACAATGCGCCAGAGATATCTTTTGATATTACGAGCGGCCATAGGCTGCAGTAACGATCACTGTCACGCAGACTGTATGCTTGTTTGTTGGCTTTAAAACTGCGTTTATTTTCGCTTTTATTTCTTAGGTTTGGTGCGGCAGAATGACAAAAAATTTGGATTAGAATTTGAAAATTACAATTACTATCAACAATTAAAAAAAAAATTGTTTTTAGTTTTTAATTTTAAACAATCATGTTCCAAAACACGCAGTAACATAACACAAATATATTAATTGGTATTGGTGTGTTGGTTCGGTAAGAGAACCTTAGAAGTTTAAAATTAGGCATATAAATTCCAGTGTTCTTTTAAAATGTTTTAAATAATAATATCTCTGGCCGAGGTGAAATGTAATGATACACACACAGAAATACATGCCTAAGTGATATTTTTTATTTTTGTATTACAATGGATGAATAATATTACTACAAAAATCAGATAACGATTTCAGTGCCACCGACGGAATGGCCAAAACCGTTCGATAATTAGTGAATTGTTCCCGCATTTCCTGCGATGAAGGATGCTCTCGATGGATTCACGGGACCGATTGTTATCACTCGAGGGCGCTACCGAACCTTGGTTCAAGTGGCCGTCGTCGACAGAGGAGAATTGAATGAGCCCAGCTACCTTAGTGCAGTCGGTATTCGCTTGCCTTGCCTTACCACTTTACTGTTATGTAACTGCTTACTGGTTTTACAATGATTTTCAATGTTTTGTCATTGTGAGTTATATGTTTTAAGTAATTTTTATTAATGCCTAAAACATAACATACCGAGCAAAGAATCGCTGGATTTTATGGCCAATTGCACAAATTTGTCGGGGTCTGAAGTCTTTGCTACTCCACCATCACCTATGTCATCTTCTTCAATTGAAACAAACATGCCTGAGCCTTGTCTGTAAAGAGCGATATTTTTTATCAATAATTAAAATGTTAAATTGATCTATCAATTTTTATTAAAATAGTTGCCCCACAATTAAGAAATTTAGTAACTATATATTTCATTTTACAAGATACTGCATATTTATTATATAAAAATAAATGTTGCCTAACCCACAAAATAATTGTTTTTGTATATTCCTAACAAATCATCTCAAAAACCGCTGGACCTATTTCAGAAACTCTGTCACTAATGAAAAATTGCAATTATCAGGAAATAATAAGAGACAATTTATCCAAATACTCCTTTGAAAAGAGGAACTAGAGAGTAATAAACTAGTAATTTCTAGAATATATTAGCTTGTTAACATTATAAGCAAATAATGTTACTTATTCAAGCAGTATCCATACTTACTTGAAAGCAATAAGAAACTCTTCCTCCAACCAAAGAACTATTTTTACAGCGGCAAATGAGGCATTCCTAGGGAAATCCAGCCTTCCACCAACTACTCCAGGACATATTGTCTCTGATAGTACTGTTTGGTTACTCTGAAATTTAAATCAGTAACACATTTTTATTCTACTGTTTGATAATTATTCAAGATATCTTTTACCCAAATATGAAGGATGAAGAAAAAATAAAAGATTACTGTATATTTTACTGATTAAAACGAAGGCTATTTATTTTCTGACTTTTTGAAAAACACAATGCTATATAACATGTTCTCAATTAGTCTTGGAGTCAAATCTAGCTACATTTTAGCTGAAATTTTTTATATTTGTTTTGCAAATATAAAATACACAAACCTGATAATATTCTAAGTCCCTCTGCAAAAGAATTGGGATCCGATCCATAATATTTCCATCTTCTATCACTTCCATTTTTGATAAGGTAAATAAAACCAACTAGTAACGATTAAAACCTATTTACTAACACAAGAAAATAAATAAAAAACAAATCAAACTAAGCTATGGGCACAATTTTGAAATTCTACTTTGCTGTCAACAATTTTTTTTATTTCGTCCTGTAAGAGTCGATGTAACGGTACACCGTCATGTTTGTATATCCAATATCCACCATTTTTTAATAAGAGGTCATAGCGTTTTGGTCCAGACACAGGTGAACTGAGCCAGATCTGTTTGTTTGGTGTTTGCCTATTTATCACATATGTTCCATATCTTGAGCCAAGAGCTACTGTTAAGACACCATCCTGAAAAAAGAGAAGCAAATGAATTTATGAACTTTTTTTATATACTTATGCATAACTTTCACATTTAAAAACTATTACCTAAAAAAGTAGTTATCCTGAAATTCCAAATTTAGCTTCTATATTCAAACGGAAAAAAAATATTCATAAAAAAGTCACCCACATAAATTAAGGGATCGGAACGGAGATTCCGGTTAAAAAATATATAGTAATTGTTAGCAAATAATACTGAAGCCTAATCTAAATTATAGATATTTTACAACTACTGGTAATTCAAAATCAGTCTTAAAAACCAATAGTGTTATTGTAATAAATAAATTACATTACTTACACTGTATGTTACATCAGCACCTTTTAAATTGGGTGATTGATCAATAATTTCTTCAAAATAATCACATAACGACTCCAATGTTTCATTGCAAATTTCCTCAAACACTACTTGGTCTATATCACCAGAAGATTCCACTTTATCTGGAGTACTGGCAGACAAATTTCGAAAGAAGGATTGGTTGGGAACAATGGGATGACTCCGTAAGCCCGGATATTGTCGAACGAGAATTGGTAAGGTCCTATCGATTTGTCTCCGTGCCAGCCACCGGCTGTTACGAAGTATATTTCTTAGCATTATTGAATAAATTTAGCGAGTAGTAACTGTTGTGAGGTTATTTTGTTTTCGACTGGGGATAGGCTTGGGCAAAAAATATCGATATATCAAAACATCGATATTTAAAAGAAGCCATATAAATTAGCGATATTTTTTCCCGCGATATATCAATTTACGATATTTATATTCAGATATCAAAATTGATATATTTTTAAAGCTCTGCTGTCTGCTTATGCATCACATCGTGCGTCACATCATGTTTTTGACTATTCAGATTTCTTAAATTTAGAAGGCTTTAGGCTGTATTGGTTTAGTTTATGTATTTGTAACTCATTGTTATTTTTTCTGTTTTGTCTGAATTGTATCTAAAATTAAACGTCCTGTCTGCTGTAATAAACAAACTGGCTCCTTTACAAAGAAATCCTTTTCTATCAGTAGCTACTGTTTTGGACCCTCGGTTCAAGCGTATCCACTTTACCTCGCCAATTGTCGTGTCAAATGCAATAACCAAAATTAGTGCTGAGATTCATGCAGAACATTGGCGTAGAGGACAACGTTCTCCGGATAAAAATCCTGATCAAGCAGCATCAGACCAAGCTAGTGGGTCCTCTATCTGGTCCAGACATGAGAAATTATTAAATCTGAACATAGCTTCGTCAGAGGTTCCAAGCAGTAGCTGTGTCCCCAATGAGCTGAAGCAGTATTTGGGCCAACCAATTTTAGAAAGAAAATCTGATCTAATAAGGTTCTGAGTGAGAGTGCTCCTGATATCAAAATCAGACAAATACTGGCTTGAATAATGTTTAATTTATTTTGTTTCTTTTTTTTATGTTGAGCAATTCTTAAAAAGAAATTATGGATAATAAAACTTATATAGTACAGATGTGTATTTGCTTTAAAATTTCGATAATTTTGGAAATTTCAATAAATAATTGCGAATTGGCCAAAAAAATTCGATATATCGAGATATCGATATTTCTTGGCTGATATATATCGATATATTTGAAAACCATCGATACGATGAATATCGATATTTTTTAACATTCGCCCATCCCTAACTGGGGACGATTTGACGTTACAATGACACTGACGTTAAGCAGCTGATTAATGACATCGGCATGCTACGTTCGGAAATTTAAGTTAGAATAATAAAGATAAATATTTTTAAAGCTAAATAGGCTTTACAAAATATCACCAATATATTATTTTAAATTTAAAACAAAAACATTTGTGTGCAACTATTTCCACATTTTATTATACACCTTATGAATAGGTACTACTAAAATCGATTAACGGAAATAAAATGTAAATATTGTCGGCATAAAGTGTTTTATTGCCCGTTAATCCTATCTTGCTAATGTTGTTTACATATATAAAACACAATTGTAATGTGAAACCTCAAGGTATACCGAATGATTTTATAAAAGCTACTTAAAAATAATTTTATTTTGACGATCTGTCGGCTGTTATGAAAATACGATTTAAATGTTTTGAGGGCATTGTGATTAATACCGATATGAGTATCAAAAGCTTTCTTTAAATCTATGAATATTCCCATGCTATTTTCTTTGTGTCGATGCTTGTTTTAATTATCGTAACAAAATGTATTGCAGTTGTAAAAGTACTAGATTGTGAATAAAACCCGTACTACTCTTCAATTAAAAGCTTTTTTGGGTTAAACAGTCCTTAAGTCGGTCATACAATAAGCCTCTCGAATAATTATATTGAATTATAATAATATAATACTGAATTAAAATATTGAATTAATTCTTGGTATTTCTTCTTTTCCAACTTTAAGATACAGATGCTTAAGGAGAGAGGTGATTCTATGAATGGAAAACTAAATGTGTGGTTATTTATATTGGTGCTTTTATGGTTTATTGTTGTTTTTGATCTAGACGTCTCTCGTGTACAATAGTGTGGGTAAATTCTGGATTACATATACAGCGTCCTTCACTGCATTAACGTAATCCCTTAAAAGCAAATTGGTGTTGAAGTCACCAATGCCTGAAGATCTTTTTCTTTGCTCTAATTGAGACGAATACATATTTAGAAAGTTGTCCATGTAAGCATTACAAGGGTTATATATAATTCCCATATTTGATGATAGTTTTCCAATATAATCAATACATATAAATAACATTGAAGTGTCTGTTTGTAAGTAATAGTAAAGTTACTAAATGAATATCAATGAATACACGATACAAATTATAAATTATCATTTTCTAAGTTTAAGTACCTAACTTGTTTGAGGTAATCTCTGAAACAAACCGGAATTTGATGAGACTTTCACTGGTGTAATAAGAAGTAACTTAAGCTATATAACATTATGCATAGGAGTGGTGCGTCAATTGAAATATGGCAAAAACTTAATAAAAAGGGTTTTGAGAGCTTTTGTTGCTTGCGCTGTAATAATGGTTGAAATTACAAAAAAAAATTATAAGAGCGAAATTACTATTCCACGCTGAAAAAGTTATGGGCTCAGCTAGTAATATATATAAACGAGTTTTAACAACCGCGACTTCAAATGCGTCATATTTTCCCTTAGGTGTTTTCCCGAAGAATTTCACAAACTGACAAAAGAATTCTATTACCTTTTCTTTATGCTATAAAAGGTATATAGTAAAGTGATATGTATGAGATATATGCTATAAAAGCAAAACTCAATTATACCTATCTAGTAAATATGTTACTGTAAAAACTTGAATTACCTAAAATTAAATAATATAATTTATCGGTAGAACCTAGAATTTTCCAACAGATGTTAGTAAATGATAGAAATACTAAAAGAAAAAAATATATTTCGGGCTTTTTCTACTAGATCTTCTGTCACGAATCCGGTGCCGCTAGGCTCCGATAGTACCACGCGTGCAGACAGCATCTGCTTGTTTCATTAAATATTTTTGACAAATACCACCCTGTGTTGAAAAATTAGAGGTTAATTAGTGTTGCTTCTTTGTAATTAGACTAAAAAGAAAGAGAAATATTCTTTATAACAAGAAGAAGAATATGTTTGAATACTGAATACATTTTTTTGAGTAGGCAAGTCTTCTTTACCTATGTAAAGTTTTTTTCTTTAAGCTTTGCTGATTGGACAAACCGACGAAACATAAACAGACAGAGATATATACAAGCAAACAGAAACTCGTATTATATCGTGCTAAGAGATCACCGGCTAAGTTCTGAAAGATTTACGAACAGACAGACAGATATTTTCGGTACCTGTCTTTCCGATGTAACTTTGCAATATTAGTATGGGTCAGTACGGGTTTTATGCTTCTTTTCTTCTCCTCCTTATCTTTTTTTCACTCCTACACAAAGCATTGTACTTCAACTTGAACAAACCCTTTAAAAATTTGGAATCTATGTAAAACTCTTAAAGTTTATTTACTGAGAGCAAAATCGGTTGCGACTTAATACATGCTGATCTTTTGCCTTGTATAACCATCTACAGGTAAATCTTGTATAATCTGTCACAAAAAATTATGTTCACCATCCAATCAGATGCTTCGTCAGATTAAAATAGCTTGATCCAGAGCTTAATGTACTTCTTAGCTTTGGAATGAAGTAACAAACGATTACGCTAGGTAAACAATCGTGTATAATATTTTATTTTCCTTTACAAAATAATGTGAAATCAGAACAAATGCAATTTTCTTTACAAAATGATGCATAACCTATCAATGTTTTATGTGAAAGCATTTATAAATCTTCTGTATTGTTTTCGTCCACGTTTTCTTTGTTAGCGTTATCTTCAGGCGGGGGCAGCATATAAGCATTCTGTGGAGGTAACATCCAGAGTTTTGCGTTGTATTCTGGTGAGAGAATCGATATGGAAGGTTCTGGGATCCTCTGTATTGGTAGAAGGGAGTTGTACTGACTCCAATGGGGGCTAATAAAAAAGACGTGACGGTCGCCTTTCGCTTGAAGTGGTCTAAAGTTACCTAAATTGGGCTCATCAAATGGGTTCCAGAGTTTGCGAAATTGACGCATCTGTAATAATTTAAAGTGTTATCTATTGGTCACACTAAAGATATTTAGCATAAGCATTTTACAAACATTGCAAATTTTGCTTCAGACTCATATTGCAAATTCGTATATTATTAAAAATAAAATCATTATCACAAAGTAAAAATTGAATTAAACAATTGCGTAAAGACATATTTTTGTAAAATAATATTAATAACGGACTCAATTAAGTCTTACTAATTTTATACAGGTATTACAAAAATCAGATTTTTTAAGGAGTGTCGAATAAATATTAAAGCTAAAGTATGAAAAATATGAAAATGTATATCTTTTCCTCAAAAAGATACACAGCCCAAAGTCATATTTTAATTATAATATAATAATAATTTTAATTTGGTTCTGGCATTGTGGTTGCAGTTTATACTTAACCTAAACAGCTTGTTCTAAATGTGGTTAACATAAGAAGAATATCGAATGAGATTTTGATATTGTAAAATCTTGTTTTTCAATTATTCGTCGACTAAGTATATACGAACCGAAAGACCAGGAAGTGGTAGCTTTGTTCAGTATAAATGTACTTTACTTAATTGAAAAAATAAGTGCTTTTTGTTAAATGACAGGAACCCCATAATGTTACAAAAAAAGCTTCAGGTCGTCAATTATAATATTTCCTCAACATCTCTTTCTCAAAGCTACACACGGCGATAGCCACCACGCTTGCCCAATATAACCAAGAATTCAAGTTCTATGGCTGAGAAATCGACGACGATATAAATTTGCTTGTACCAGGACCATAAGCTACAAACACAAAGTTATACTTTACCTGATCAAACGAAGCGTATAGATTAGTCCTCGGTATAAGCCACCTGACCTTGTAACTTTCACCTTTAACGGTATTTAAATTCCCCCAATACATGAAATAGTCCTCATAAAACATAGGAATAAGTCTGGACATAGGATAGGGGCCTACACGGGTCGTTGTTTTTGCTTCTTGGATTCGAGGAAATCCTTCAATTATCCAGCTTAGTCTTTCATCAGGGTTCACGCCATACTGTTAAAATTACCATACTGAAATCTATGATGAGGATTTACTAGTTCTTCGGTACTTTTTTAGTGTTTATATTAATTTGGTTAAATTTCTTGGGGAGGCCATGTCCAGCAGTGGACTTTAAATGGCTGGTTTGATAATGATGATTAATTTGAATGTAAATAAAACTCACAGGTAGTTTACAGTGAGGTACCTGCGAGTGTAGAAGTGTTGTCGAGCAAGTCTCTTACAGGAGTAAATTATAGTTTTTATTATTATTAACATTATATTAGTCAAACCAGTATTGTTATTTCATTTTACTATCATAACTCTTCTGAGTATGTAGTGTGTAATACACAAATTCATTTATAATATTTCAATATTTGCGATAACGTAACAGAATACACTGATCTTGAACTTTCATATTAAGTTATTGTAAAAATCTTAAGGCTAAAATCTTTGTGGTTTAGAATTTATGAAACGGTACCTGATGACATGAGCCAAAGCGACTATTCTTAATTACCGAATGGTTACAGAAATACAAATAATTAAAAGAGTTATTCTTTGAAATCTATTGTTTTTTTTTAGTTTAAAAATTCGACTTCCATTTTAAAGTAAGTCGTTTATAGTTTAATATGATTTTAAAATACTTATATTAGTCTATTCAAATTACTGTCGCCCTATTTCTATTTCATTCAGTCCGTTCGAAATTCTACCTATCTTATTTTGAAAAGAAATTATAGTGTCGTGTTGTGTTGAAAATGTTTTTTTGACTAAGTCGACAAATATGACGTAATAGTTATTGTATTTATTGCTAATTTTCAATACCCTTGAATATCAGTTCTACATATTTTTAATTGTTTGATTTACTTACTTTTATTAAGTAACAAAGGATGACTACACCATCGTCATGATGAAAGGCTTCTTCTTGATTTAGGTATTCCGATTTGAAGAATGTAACCTGAAATACGAGTCGGCATAATATTTGTGAAACCATAATTGTATTGATTTGAATAAATGGTATTGCCAGTTAATCCAATATATCTTTAAGGGTACAGCAAATGACCGAGCCTACTCTACTTTTGCTTAATATAAGTAATAAAAAGAGCATTATCGCTTATTTATTTCCTTGTTTGTTTGTGCGTGATGAATAATGGTCCTACAAAATATAGACAGATCATGATAAAATGCATTGTTTTTCTTAATATATTTATTTTTTTGGTCATTATTTTTTTCCTTAAATACCTTCATAATATTTTGTGACCAAATGTTACAAATAATCATCATCAGCATACCAGCCATTGGTAATCTACAGCTGGACACAGGCCTCCCCAAAAAAGGGGAATTTTGTCCATAATTGCTGCGCAGGGCAAGCGTGTTGGCGATCCCAGAGCGCAGCTGTCGTAACAGGAATGCTGCCCTTCCCGCCCTGTGCATTTGAGCTACACTGTTTTAGATGGATATACCGCCATCTGTCAGTTCTGGCACCATAGTCGCCACTTACGACATCTTGTGCAAGGGCAAATACTATTTTACTCTGCCGAAGGTATGTTACGGCTATATAATGTTAAAAATAAAATATTTTATTTGATATTTGTTTAATTGAAAGCTGTAATATATCATTAAATACAGACCCTACATGCTTACACTATCTACATTTAGTAAGTTGTTTTTCTATTAAGAAGTGGAAAATGATTTACCTGCATTTCTCCAGGATATGGCAAATTATCAACTGTGTGATCGCTACCTTCCCTCATATCCTTGCCCCAATGAAAGTGGATTTGAGAAAGCACGTGCTTTTCCAAGAATAGACCACCTTCTAAATAGGGACGCTCAGTCTTCCATTTAGCACCAATCAGAACTATTGTAGAGGTGTGTGATTAGACTACCGATTTACTAATAGGTGACAAGCCACGTAAATAGGGACAGGCGGCAACCTATTTACGTGAACATCTAACGTGGCAATTTATCGTAGCTATAACCCTGTACAAACTGTTTAATTAGGTGAGGAATTGGAACCCAAGCCGATGCTTGCTCAAATTATCGATTAGATGATCGATTCCGATGTACAACATAATTATTCCCTTTCATGGAGATAAATACAGTGACATGCTAATATATTGCCAGGAAACTGTACAGTTGCCCCAGTATCGCTTCTTGACAACCTATCATGATACAATCGCATATTTTGCAAGAATTCTTTCTTTGTGGTGAGATCTTTGATCTTCTTGCTATTGAGCGGTATAATTGAGTTTCAATTGCAGATGTTTGTTTAAAAGTTAAACAGTAAGACCTAATTTTATTATTGATTTCTTTGTTTTGTATTTTTGTTTCTACCTTTTCTCAGACAAATTCAACCCTATAGAGTTTTTGATTTGCAATAGCAAAATATGCAATTCAGTGATGCGTTTATAATTTTGAGGTGGTTGGGTATGCTGGGCAATGCCTTAAATGACTCATTTTTTTACGTACGAGTGTTACATTTATAATTTATTTATTATGATATTCGTTACACAATTTTATGTCTTAACGATTTTACTACATCGTTATTGTTAAATAAATAGTTAAATATTTGATTGGACCTTAGTAGGTATAGGTATATAGAATAAGTAATATATACATAAATTACTATAGATACATACAGTACCAGCGAATACATACCAGTGTATCCAGTATTTGTCATCTTCACTTTATGTGGATATACGTCGAAGTTATACCAGACGAGATTTGGGCAATAATATTTAAGAGATCCAGTGATTGAGACATTTATAGGAGACGGCAAAAGACCTTCGACGTCGCTTAAATAATAAATCCATTCTATAGTCCCAAAAGGAGGTTCTAGTTTTACTTCCTCTTTTGGTGGCGGTGATTCTTCATCTGTTTACATAAGTACTATTATTAACATACGTACTTTTATTTACTTCACGGTTATTAACAAGCCGTACAATTTTATTAACCAAACCAGTATATTTTCGGAGATTTTGTACATGCTGCAAAAAAAAATTAATGTGTTCCTATCGTGTAATGTTATAATGTGATATTTATATATCGTTTTATAGTTTTATTATTGTGAATTTGAATCCTAAATTAATATAAACTATAATAAATATGTTTTAATATACAGCCTTAAAGCGTGTCGGAGATTATAATAAACTAGATAAAACATCAGAAGTTGCCCTGTCTTTACCATTTATATTTATGAAAACAAATTTATCATAAATTTAGATATAAAGTAGCCTTTTTTAAGTTGAATCAAACAGTAAATAGTTAGAAGAAATTAATTTAAATCGGTTCAGTAGTTTAAAAGTTCTTCCCAGAAAAACTTAAAGTTTTTGTATACAAAGAATATAAACGAACATTTGCGATGGTTTAGTCGCGAGCTTAAACTATGTTATTCAAAACAATATTTTAATTCATATTAGATAAAATATTTAACCTGATTGTACTGCAGGAGCAAGTTGCATTATTTAATACACTCAAAATTTATTAATAAAATAGCTCATTATTAAAAAATTATTCTACTTGTCTTCATTACAATATGACATTAATGTGTTTTTTGACACTATCATCAGATTAAGTATAATTTTATTGTAAATGAGTTCCAGTTCAGATTGAAAATACAAATTATTTTTTAATATCATAGCCTACATAATTATGACAGTTTGTCAAAATACTTAGATTGTGAATTCGAAATAATATATTCGTGGCGCAGCAATGGATAAAAAAGAGAAAATCAGAAAGAAAGAAATTTTAAAGTTTATTGCTGACATAGAACCTGATCATGAACTTCTTGTATGGGAGAAATGGATAAAAATCAGAAAGGAAGAGACTGAAATACTGACCAGATACACAAATAGACAGCCTGTCAATCTAGCTATGAATGTATTGGATAGGAAACGCGAGGACAAAGAAAGAAAGATTGCTCTCGAACATGCTCAGATAGAAGAGAAACCGTTTATTAGAGGTGGTCTGTGGGATCAACCTCCAAGGTTGAGACAAAGTTGTTACTGCCAACCTGTTTATGAGATACAGAGAACTGACGCTGAAAAAGGTATTCCTCGTGCAATTGAGCATATCGGAATACCAGATCTAATAAAAAAAACAGAAATGGGTGTGTTTGGTGAAGTTCAACGCAAATCTTGCAATCGCTTAGACATGGAATACATTAAATACAGGGATAAAAGAGAAAACGACTTAAAAGAGAAAATCACGAAGATAGATCCATTTAGGTATTTATGTTAAATTAGTATTGAAGAGTAATAATTACTTTATAGTATTGAGCTATGCAATAATACAATTATGGTTATAAATTGTTTTTTTTAATTCACGAGAAAATAAAGCAATTTGTCAGTAAAAAATCGAGACAAACCAAATCTCTAAAATCATTTAAATAATTTTTTAGGGATATAGGTTTTAGTTGGTTTGTCAATAAAAATAAGTTTGTAAAAAATGATTGAGTAAATATATAAATATTTCAAATAAGTTATTAATATTGTTCCAGGCCGTTGATTGGTGATTTAATGATTTGTGGGGGTAAACCTAAAAAACCTGCAAAGAAAATGCCCCCTCCACCGACATTACAAATAGTAGAGGCCAGTTTTTTGGAGTCAGAAGTAAGTGCAATATATGCAGTAAAAATTAATAACACCATAATTTACAAGGATATACAAGGTAAAGTTATACATTCTCTGGAAGAAATTAAGAAAGAAAGTTGGCATGAAGATTGCAAATCATGGACGTATTACTTTAATGTGCCAGTATCGAGAGTTGGGCGAAGTAAACTATACTTACAAAATCTTGGTACTGTCACACTTAGGTATTGCTGGAAAAAAATAAAGAAAACAATTCCATTCATACCAGATGAAGTATATAACCAAGTATTCTTTTTCAATAAAAATGAGGATGTCCTTTCCCCAGGACAAAATAAAATACTATATATCACATGCATGTCTGATAAACCTGGAATTTTCAATGAAACATGGGAATTGAGCTTTTGCAATATTTTCTTTTTTGACTTTCCATCTGAAAAGTTGGCGATTAGTTTAAATGCCGATTTTGTTGAGGATTTTCAAAGTTTGTTTAGGAATGTTAACATGCTTAAATCAATTATTACTAAAATATCCTTGGCAAACATTGCAAAAGATTTACTTAATAGTATATTTATGAAGGCTACTACGGTAGAACCTCGGATTTGTCCTTATAAAAAGTTATTTTTGGAGTCTGAAATGTTTCTGCTTAAGAATCCTGTATGTTACTATCATCAAACTGAAGTGTTGAAAATGAAACACTTATACTTGGAGATGGAACCGGGTGAGGAATGGGATTTGTCAATTCAGTCTTGGCGAGGAAAGATGATAAATAAGGGATATGACGATAGATTGAAATACTACGAGTTATTGCGTAAATCTCATAGAGAATTATTGAAGCCGTGGGAGGAAGGGGATAATATATTGCATCAGAAATATAAAGCTATGAATTGGTTACTCGGTAAGATGGCTGATAAGTTTGATCATGAATACGAACGTGTGCTGGATTTGAGTGGAGTCAGAAAGCAATCAATGGTGAGACTAGAATTTGATGATAGCAATGATTCGATTTGGGATTTGGATCCTAACAAAGTCAATTTGATGCGTCACCTCTTTTACATATTCGTGTATGAACATGTTGCAACTACTATAGAAATGTGCGCTGGAGTGCTTAGCAGTATAGACTTAAATAGATGGATTGATTTTGATTTTTGTCGTTCTTAAGATCTTGTACTTAATTATGATATAAATAAAAACCCTCCTATAACTTGTAAATGATTATTCAACTAAAGATATAAGATTGCAAAAAGGCGCGTACAAATAAAAAAAAGAAATGTGGTGTAAATATACTTTAATAAAGATCGTCATAGCTTGGACATCACTTGTTTCACGTAAATAACCGAATGTCCTGGCGGATGCCGTTGTGTGGGTCTCACGTTTCGCTCAATGGGTTTTTGATCAGGTCCCTCCAATTGTCGCAATAGACTCAGCTGCAAAAGTAACGTAATAAGCTTAAGGATCTACGTTCAATACCTTACAAGCAATTTCTTTAGGAAACAGTTTTATAGCATCGATAAATACTTTGCCAAATGATTATGGGTAGCAATCTCATTATGGGCTTTTTCTCTTTAAAGAACTACGTAGAGAGCAATATATCAGTTAAGTCGGACTTCGCACTAATTTATAAAAAAATAATACACGCGTGAACAATCACAGCATTATCTAATCTAAACTTAGTGCAAATTGCTAAAGATTAATCATTTACTGTTTACAAATTAATTTATAAAGATAATAATGTAGAGATCTGATATATACAGGACGTATAGTAACAAAAATAAGTTATTATTCGGCAGTATTAATTTCAGTTAAATAGATTAAATGCTTTAGTATGATAATTACGTAATTCTGTAATAGCGTTTTTAATTATAGATACATACGGTTTGTTTAGTAAATATTATGTTTGTGATTCCTCTATTGTCTGCTACCGTAACATAAGTGCATTATGCGACTTAACAAAGTATGTTATATTATTCGTATATATTTATTTATCATAAAAGCTAAATTTAATTATATATATAGGGTTGTGCCTTTTCTGCCTTGCGATAATACGCGATGCTGTAAGACTCAATAACACCTTTTTCAATAAGGCACCTATAGTCTCGCAATGTCATCGCACTAAGGCATTTATAGTTCGTGTCATCATGGAATGATATAGGAACAGCACACCCTGACTAGGTACTACAGTATTAAATACCCAAATGTCTGATTAGCGTTGGCTCATGTTTCTTTTAATACAGTGAGGAGTAATGTAAGCTTTGTATAATATCATACAGTTTCAAGTTTCGTCACCTGTTCAATACCAATCTGTACAGGCTTCTCATATATGATCCAGGTAACGCATTCGGTGTAAGGCGGAGTTGTAAGTGAACCCTTGTATGTGACGTAGTTGCTTTCCTGCAGGTCCGACGAGTCCATCCAAGAAAGTGTATCTGGTGATTTTAAAACAATTTGAAATGATCAGAAAGCACCTTTTCACCTTTAATTCATTAAATTATTATTTCAAGAAATGGTAAAGTGATTCTGAATATTTTAAAACATATATGAAGATAATAGCAACATTAATGTTATCATTTTTTAAATACCGAGAAGATTCATACTAATAAATTGTGTGTTACATAAACACTCGAGAACAAATAACGAGTTCATAGAATCGTAAAGTGACAAATTACAGTATTCATACTCAATTCATCAGTAATTATCTTCTTCCTGTTATTTAAATACAACGGTTCAGTAGCGCCGATGGAAACGATAGAACCATTATCACCATCGGTTTTTCTTCCAGTTCCTTTTCTTGTGTCGCATAATAAACTTGCTATAAATTTAATCAAAAGAACCGTCTAGTGCCGGCAGACTAGTAATAAACTGGGAAACTCAATGACCTATTTTTTTTAATGACTCTTAACACTGGTTATTAGGGTCATTGATCATTTGTGTGAAATTGTATTTAGCAAATGTATATTCATAGATTTTTTTATTTTTTTGCAAATTTGAAAGTGCCAATGATAGATCTATTCAAATAAAAATATATTTTAATTTTAGCATCCCGCGAAATACAAATGTCAAACGGGCCCTGATAGCGAAGTTGATAGTGAGTTCGATCCCCAGCCAGGACAAATATGTACATGATATTTGCGTTTGTTCTGTGTCCGGGTGTTAAATGTATGAATGTAAGTTTTCTATGTGTATTTCTTCTGTTGTCTGACGTCCATAATGCAAGTGCTTTAAGCAACTTATCTCGGAGTCAGATCAATGTATGAAAAGTTGTGTGAATTTATTGTCTATATTTATACTTAATTTATTAATTAATTTGAATTAATTATTAAATATACACTAATTATCAGACTAAAAAGGACACGTTGAAATTCAATATAAACCATTTACTTATCTATGTAAAATCAAATGAATAAAAAAGTAATCAAGCGGATGGATTTTTTTTTAGTTTCTGTAAATATTTTAAATGTTCTCAAGTCGTTGTTTCGTTTAAAATGAAATAATGCTTACGCTTCTAACCAACTTAACTAGATAGATAAAATTGATGTAGTAAATTAATATATTCAACATATGAATGTAAACACTTGCGTGGGATACTGACGAAATAGAATAGTACCTCCCTTTGCACCAGGTGTCGTAAACTGCAACTAAGTTACTGAAACCGACAGATGGCGGTATATTTATCAAAAACAGGGCAGCTTTAATACTACAGCATCCTCGTTGCAAAGGTACGCTCTGCGATTGCTATCAACAGTATACTTTCTAGGCTGATATGATGATTATAATGAAAAGAGTGAAAAAGTCAACAAATATTGAATACAGGATCGATTAAAAAATAACATATGAGATATAACATTACCTGATGTGACCTGCACTGCCTTTTCCATTTTCTTAATGCCTTCGAGTCCTTCGATTAGCTTGTCGAATTTGGGATTGGGGGCGTTTACAGCCTGGAACAGGAACCCGACTACAGCTAATCCATCTGGATGTCCAACGGCTTGTTCCATCGACTGGTATTTGCTGTTGTAGTGAACGAAATGGCATTCTGCTGCATATCTAAAACCCAATACAATATTACTAGGATTAAAATTTTACCGCCTTTATCTTTCTATTAAAAATACATTTTGTTTATTTGCACCTATAGTGTCACCCTTCGCACCGGGTGTCGTAATAGGCACCTAAGGCACCGGAACCAACCGATCGTGGTATACCCATCCGAAACAACGTAGTTTAAATGCTATAGAGTGGGAATGGGCATCAGCATCCTGTGCAAGCTGTACTCTGCAATTGTCACCACGCCTAAATGGCGTGGGCAAATATCCGCCTATCTTGGGGAAGCCTATATCCAACGGTGGCATTCCTATGGCCGATATGATGATAAAAGATTATGACTGATATGAAATGATAATAGGCTAAAAGATTACTTTTTTTGCTTATTTGCTTATACGACGGGCCCTATAGCGTAGTTGGTTATGATCTCAACTTGCGCCAAGAATTGTGGGTTCGATCCCCACACAATACAAATATTTATGACAACAATGAGTTGTCTGATGTTCGTAACAAAATTGCGTAAAGCGACTTATCTCGAAGTCAGGTCAATGTATGAGATATTTTCTGATTTAATTTTACAGTAAAGACATACTTACAATGCAACATTTTTAATAATATTTATGCTTATATCTAAGTGAGTACAAATAATACATATGTTTTTCTATTTCATGAGTCATGCGATAAAATACTATTCTAAATATGTTATTATTAACTAAATTTATACTGTAAAATGTTTAAATAGACATTTGTACAGCTTTAACCGCAGCTGATGAAATATTTTCTAAATATATCAAAGTTATAATATTCTCTCCTAACACCTACGTATTTTGGCGATTTATTATTTATTATATTCGTAATTTGGCGATCAATTATACTTCGCAAAAATGATTGGTTTCAGTGTTCTGACCCAAATACACATAAATAATGGTTTCAGGATTGATGAAAAACTTTTCTATATATTTTTTTATTCATAATATTTTATACTAGGAAAGAGTGTAGCCGAAGAGTGCTGCACTCTTCGGCTACACTTACGTAATCGCCCTTCCTGTGACAATATGGGCTCTCATGTTTACTATGTCATTTACTGATAATGAAACTTACTATTAGCTAAAGATTTTAAAATAAGTTCAGTAATTTCTGAGTTTTGTTTCTATAAACGTACAGAAGTACAAATTCTGTTTACCTAGTTTTATTTTAGGTAGCGCTCTCTATTTTTTTGATAATATAACATAGACTATTTTATTTGGTAAAGAAGAAGCTACTCAATGGTGTAAACAAAAAAATTAAAATCGGTGCGTTAGTTTTTGTGTGATACTGTTAAAAAAAACAATAAAATCTTTCATCTCTATATTATTAGTATAGATAAATTAGTTAGCCGTCACAAGATAGCGATGCTGTCAAACAGCTTAACGCCCTTAATAAGCATTGGGGACATTATATCAGGCAATAATTTGCCCCAGCTTGCAATATCCTAAACTAACTTCAAATTATCCAACAAAACAAAGGAGATAGAATGTTAAACGATTTTATTAACCAGGTCAGCAATATGTATTGGGGTTTCACATAATGCTTTTTAAGACAATGTTTTAGTATCACCGACGCCAGGAAAGTTCTATTAACATTAACTATTTGGTAAGGTTGAAACCCTTATCACCGTCAGCTTCTAGCAGGTTTCTTTCCGGTGGCTCTTCAAATTAACCTTTATTATATGTACTCGTACTTAGTTTTAAGTCCTCTCTGGTGCCACCAAACTAGATTAAGGTAGACCTAATTTACATATGTTAGGTAACTCTTATGGTACCGTGGAATCTTCAGTATTATGAGTATAATAGAATTCAGTACTTTATATTTATAAAAATATGTTTATTTATGTCGATTCAAAAATGCTTGAATAAAGAATATTTTGAGTTTGAGTATGTTATACTAGCAGAAGAAGTATTGTAATTAATCAAGTATTCCACGATATATAATATAACCAAGTCTTTTGATTTATATGACTAAGTAGGTAAAGAAGCATACAGACGTGATAGTAAGCGTCACCGCAGACTATAGACGCTAAATCACTAGTGCGTTGCCAACGTTGTGACTTGACTTGAGCCAACTTGAGACACCAGTCACATTATCTAGTAATTTTACTGGCTCTCACAGCCTTTAAAAGAAGGTAAGAGTAATGTACCGCAGTAGTATAAAGTACCGTCTGCACCAACTCGTTTCTCTCTCGTATAGTGTTGAAGTCATAATCATTTTGGATAGCCTTAGTATAAGTTTGTACTTATCTGGGTTACATAGAAAGGTCTTCTGCATTGGTAACTCATTCCAACCTATCTCTACTGTCTAATAGCAGTATTCACATTGCCGTGTTCCGGTTTGAAGGTCGGGAGAGGCAGTAAAACTGTCAAGTAGAAAACTGGGTAATCTGACATAATATTTTCTTGTCTCAAGGATGGCAACGCGCTACTGTTTCTTGTGATATAACGAGCGTCTGTAGGCTGCGGTAACGATTCTTATCATACGCGGGCTGTGTGCTTTTATATTGACCTGGTCTTATAAAGAGTACATACCCATGCCCATCTAGAACGTGTTCGCAACCAGTAAAATCATCGACGGACCAATGGAAGTGCATCTGTTCGAAGATATACTCGCCCAGCAACGGACCGCCTTTGAGTGTAGGCTTTGCGTCTGTCTCGAATGTGAAGTAGGCTAAAAATGACATAAAGTAATGATAGATATTAGATATTGTGTAAATATATGTGAACATTGAGCCCGAAAGCGCCTTTAATCGTGTACCTATCTTCTGCGTCAAAGGTCGTGATTTCGAATCCTAGCCAGGGTACATATTTATATCTTAAATAATTGTTTATTCTGGATATCTTCCGTTCTAGTACAAGACTGTGTTATGGCAAGGTAGCGATAATTGTCATGTACATAAGGTACAATTTTAAAACACGCACAATTCAAATAAATTTAGTGTGGGTAATAAAAGATAAATTAGGTAGAACTTACTTAAGTGTAGTGAACAGTCAATTTCTTAGATTTCTTAAATCGTAATTATTTCTTATGATTTAGGCTAATTATATATTAAAGGCTTGTGTTATTATTTTAAATAGGTTTTATTATTTTTATTAAATAACATGGGTTAAACTGATAATCCCGACATGACCATATTGGTATTATATAATAGCAGATATAAAAACACGAGGATTTTCCTTTAATCTAACCTTGATTTTGTGTACTGTACAGTTTTTGCTGTGTAAGAGTACAGCGGTTTTATAATCTTACTATCTTATCGATAGACGATAGTATTTTGCTATCAAAATTACGGAATTAGACTCACATGTTGTGTCAGTAATACTATTTTTGTATTTTAGTGCTAGTAAATGACAAGTTACATTAAAGCAATTATTATTAATGTGGTAAACAGTAAAGAGCGTCTGATACTCTTTACCAATAGTCGATTGATACGTTAACTGTCCGCCAACAGTCCGGTACGTCAGTGAACGTTTGACCAATAGAACCTTCAGAGATTCTCTGAAAAGATTTTCTTGGTAAACGGTTTCAGAACCATTAAAAAGCCACAGCGGAAGTCAATCACATTAATACTTTCCATTTATATTAACAAACACATAAAATGTTTTTAATTATTTTGTTTTTAAACTATTTAAAATAAAGTTTGTTTCTACATATAATTAGCTATATAGCAATGTACCAATATTGATTAACAATATTCGGTAATCGATTTTGGAGCAGATGTAAATAATAAACGGAAAATACTTTTGATATAAGTATCATATATGCTTGTTACAAAATTTTAGTAATTTTAATTTTCATAATCATGTACTATAAAACAATTATTAAATTTGTACAACATTATAAGCTTAAAGCACTTGTGTTACGGACATCAAATTATAGATAAACTAGCAGCGCCCTCGGTTTTACCCGCATAGTTGCCATTCTCATACGAATAATAAATAATAAAAGTAAATAATAACACGAAGTAAAGCAGATATGTTGATGATACTTGGCAGACGTTAGGGGTGCATACAACATTCATCGTCAAATTTTAGACATATCTTTATATATAAAAATATTTTTATATTTAAACGATATTATCGTAACCTTTCATCAAAATTTATTAAGTAATCTTTGCTTGAAAGAGTAACACTCGCACACAAACTTTCGCCTTTATAATATTAGTGTAATTACAAATAAAATAATAAAGGAAACATGTTTAACACAGAAAAATACAATTATTCATCTGATAAATATTTGTTCTGAGTGGAGATCTAGCTAACTATACAGGGCGCAGAAGGCAAGACAGAAAAACTAGCAAAATATGAACCGATAAATGAATGATCACCTGTTTGTCCATTGTTCAGAAGAATGGCGTTGACTTCATTGTCCCAGTAGCCTTTGAACGATAGTGGCTCTAATGAAGACCACGTCGGACAACGCTGCAGCGAAATCGCGATGGGGGACTGCGACGCTCGCAGTTTTGATATGTGTTCCGCTTGAAAAGTGAAAAAACCTTAATCAGTTGAAGACATTCGTTACAAAAATGTATTATACTAATTGTAAAGTATCTTAATTTATCCTAAGTCTATAAAATTTATTAATTTTGATTAGTATAATACTATAAAGATAAAATAAAAAGGGAATTAGTTATATATTGATCGTGGTCTGCCAGCTAAAGCAAATGGTCTTAATTGAACTGTGAAGACATATTAAAATTTTAAGTTATTAAGACACTAATGGTTAACAACAGTTTTCGAATACTTGGATTGATTTGTTTATGTTCCCAATGGCCCAGTTTCAACGTACGTTATCAAGAAATTTTATTGTAAATATTAATTTTATTGTAAATTTTTAAGTGGGATTAAGTGTTTACCGTTCTACTTCGTTACCTCATTGATATTTGAGTAAATTAATTTCGGTCGCGTTCACATTTCATTGACCTATAGATTCGCAGTAATTCGTGTTGCTAATTACACTTCATATTGAATTAACAAAATTTATTGGTTACACTTAACATAAACACATAAAGTAACGTATTTACGATCTACAAATTCAAAGAAACAGGTTGTTTTCACTTTGTTGATTTCTCCCCATCTAGTGCATTTTTTTCGCAGATATTAATGAACATTGCTGTCTTCTGTATTTATAAAAAGTATAATTCAATCTTCAACTCCAAAAAGTGGCGTATTTGGTAAAAAGATAAATTGTATTTATTTATTTATTAAAAAAACATGCGCATTGTAAAACTGCCAGAAACCAAATGGTATGGTTTGGCCCAATATGGTTTTCTAACAACTTAACGATAACAATTTACAACTTTCTTTAGCTTTAATTTAATTTATCCTTAAGAAAGGCAATGTATTATCAATTATTTATTTAACACAAGATACCTAGCCGAAAAATATTACTTTAGTTATTTATCGAACCATTTTAGGGATGACTAATTACACATAAACAGAGGGAATCATGTTAAAAGGTTGAAACAAAGAGTGTATTGAAGTGGGTCTTTTAAATAAAAGAGACCAAGATCTTCTTCAGTCTTATTATGTTACAGTAATGATTTTATAAAGTTACAATTAAAGTGATACTATTTCATTACATATATTTCACTTATTATTCTTAATTGACATGTTGTACTACTAAACATTGCAACGATTCTTTTGTTAGAAAGATTGTCATACAAATGTTTTTAAATTAATGCTATTTTATTAACGCTTAATTTGTAACTAAAAGTAAAGTTTAATAAAAAGAAACAAATTAATTATGCGATGTGTAAATCTTGGCTATACTTTCCAATATTTTATTAAAAGGTTTATCGCAAAATGTAATGTGCCATGAATAAATATTACAGAGAATAACGGAGAAATCAATAAAAAATGAAAATATACTTTATCGAATACTATTTATGTCTTTTCTTTTTTTTTCACACGACTCGTATAATTTTAATCTCTTCATTTTGATGTCTTTACGAGTATGTCAAAGAAAGATATTCTAGAGTTCATACAAAATTTTAGGCGTTACAAAAACTAATTATAAATGATTGAAATTTGCAGTTTAGTTAATTCTTATAAAATGAAATTAATAAAAATTTGTGTACATTTTTTAATACATTACCATCTGATACTGTTTTCTTCGGAGTTACTTTCAACAACTGTGGATTAATATTCACTATTCTTTTTTCCATTTCTGTGTTAATAATTATTTATGTAAATCCACAAAGCACGTCTGGTTTCAGATTTGGACAACCCAAAAACAATTTGATTTTAACTCAATTCGAGGTTGATTAGATAGTGCGAATGTATTTTATCATGTTTTTGACATTGCTTCTGATACTACTTCAAGATTAAAGGCAAGTTCAATGACGTTTACATAATACAAAAATTGCTTATGAAATCCGAAATGAATTTATGTTTAGAAATTCAAAATGTTACCAAAAGCATTAAGACTAGTATAATATAAGCAACATGAAGCTCAAAGCCTTTTATGTTTTAATTAAAATTAACAAATTTTAATTTGTTTATGAAAACAACACAATCTTATGTTATTACAAAACTGTAAAATGACCTGTAATTGAACTATGCATCTAAAATATTCCTAATTGTATAAAAGTATCAAAATTACTAATTAATTTTATTTTCATGGCGTAACCGGTAAATGACTTGGACATAATTTTGATCTGAATAGCTTACTTTAAGAAAAAGCTCCAGAGTGAAGTCTATGTGTATGAAGTCATGGACGGAAAGGTTGTATAAAACATGTGATTGAATCATAAGAAATATAGTTTTGCGATCGACTTTTATAAGATTTGGATATTAATTATCATCATTACAGCCATTGTGGTCCATTGATGGACATAAACATCTCTAAAATAGGGGGAATTCTGCCCATAAATGCCAGCTAAATCCATGCCAGAAATTCTGCTGCCCATCGCAACTGTGAATTTGAGCTACACTATCTTGGATGAATATACCATCATCTGTTTGTTCTTGTACTTTAGTCTCCTCTTACGACACCTGGCACAGAGAGAAGTACTATTCTACTCTGCCGTTAGGTATCAGCAGAGTAGAATTTATTTATATATAAATGTTATTTATAAATATAAAGTTAATAAGGAACTTATTAAAAATGAAAAATATTGTTATAACTATGGGTCCGTAAATAAGTATTTTTATACTTGTAAGGGAAATTTAAATAGTAAAATATGTTTTGTTTAGTCATATCTCGGTAAAATATGCTTTTTCTGAACACAATGAAAAATAACAATACAATAAAATAATAAAATTAAAGTTTTAGCCTGAATCCATAACCGGTAATGAATAAAATGTTCCTTAATCTTTTATCTTTAAATAACATAGAAGTGATACAAAATCAGATAATTTAAAATAAATTATTTTTAAAATAAGGCGTAACAAAATATATCGACATATAAATGCGTTATTTCATTCAACAAACAGCCATATAGTTCGACTTGCAACACCCAAAAACCATTTAGGGGGAATCATTTAATACAAATATTTGAAGATAATACCGGTTCACAATTGACAAAAGAAGTTTACGTTGCTAATGTAGAGAAATATGTTTAATTATCAATGAACACGAACAATGAATGACGCAGATATTTATTACTAATGAAGACAATGCCTGAATGAGATAATGATTCTATACGATCAAAATTAATTTTTAACATTTAAAAAAAATGAAGATCCAAATGTAAATTTATTCTCGTAACTATTTTATATACTTCTAAGTATTCAGATACAGTGTGGAAAGCCACGTGACTGTATTTTAACAAGCTTCCTTCTTTATATGGAGATAATATTTAATTTACAAGTGTTTGGGTATATTTGATTGATAGTCTTTTTATCATGACATAATGATGCATGTTCCCTCTGTAAACACTCGTCATTTTTGAAATAGACTATTAGACATCTGGAGATTAGAGTGTTAAGGTAGACTGAGCATGACAATTATTATAGTTTGTAGTTTCAGTACTAACGCTTTGTGCTTCACAGACAAATTGAGAAATAAATTGTAAAATTTAGTATATTATGTTGTATTGATTTATTTAATAGCTAGAATAAGCAATTTGGCGGAGGTATAAACAAAAATAAAATATTTGTAGGATAATATTTGACGTCTATGGTTAGCTTAATTTTTTTACATAACTTCTAATGTTTCAAAGAGTATTTTGGAAAAGGACTCTCATTAAACTGGTAAGACGCGTTATTTATTACTGGAACCAACAGATGGCGGTATACAAAATCGAAACATTATTCCTATGTAACACGCCAAGGATGGATAGCGGTCATTGCGAATCACCTGCGTTTGCACTTATGGCTACCAGGTAACGATTATTGCAAACATCTCACATTCCTTGGTCAGGCCTTACAATATATACAATAAAACGCATTTCCAACAATGAAATGAAAAGATTTTCTTAATCTTAGCCCTGATGTACTAAATCAATACAATTTTTTTATTTGAAGTATAGTTAATTCATAAGTTCAATCATTAGCAATATATTCTAATGGTTCCCAGTCTACCTATAAATTTAAAATAAACACACGTTGGCGAGTCAGTAAGAAACGACGCCTCGCGGCACTATCGATAAGATAACCGACGCTGACTGGCTGTGAAATAGCATGTGCATCTTAAGGTTCCGTTGTATCAGTTATTGTTACTTATAAATTGAAATTAACTTTGCCTTAATTTACTTTGACTTAAGTCTTTCCTGGATTTTACAAAAACTTCGAATTAGCCTGCACTATGAAGGGTAAAATATACGCCTAATCTATCTCAACAACAAAAAGCTAAGTAATATAAAAAATAAATCTATAAACTGTTTTTACAACTGAACACTAAGTGTCCCCACGCCACTATTATCTACAAAAAAAATATCAAGCAAAATTTTACCAAATGCTTGTGTATTTCTTTTTCTTGATCTTACATATTGAAAAGAAGATCAGAAGCGTATTTCTTTTCATTATTATTTATTAGTACTTTTTAGTCTCGATACAATTATATTCTATGAAGAAAAGAAATAAAAATTAAAGTCATCACTACGAAGCTAATAAAAGCGTGTTAAGAATAATTTTGTTTGGTCAACGTAAGACACGGACAACACATGTTTTTTCACAGGTATTTTTAGTAGCTAGTAATGGATAATACTCAGTGTATCTTTAATCAAATTAGGACCCAAGATGCCGATGTATGGCACTGGCACATGGCTCCCGTCACAGTAACCCTGGTTAAGAATAGATCATGCATAACAAGAACACCAACAAATTACTAGTAGTAGCAGGTTTTACTTTTTAATTGTAATAGATTATTTTTCACTTTCTAATTGTGTAATTTTTTTATGTACAATAAAGAGTACTATTACTATTATTATTTCAGTTGTCGTGGGGTACCAGCAGCGTAAATAGTACCTCCCTTTATACTAAGTGTTGTACAAGGTGTCTAAGGTACTGGAACCGACGCTGGAATGGCGGTATATTCATCTGAAACAGTGTAGATTAAATAAACAAGCTGGGGTTGGGTAGCAGCTTACCCGTTGCGAAAGCTACGCTCTGCGATTGCCCACCAGCTATCCCTGTACGTCAATTATAGGAAAAACCCCCCCTTTTTTAGGGAGGCCTATGTCTAGCAGTAGGCTCTGAACGCAAAACAACGATCTATCAGATATGTAGTTTACATCATCTAATCAGTAACAATTAGGTTGACGGATACTATCACTTAAGGACTATTTGCTTCGAAAGCAATCGCTAGATCTACGTTATAACTTCATTAGCTAACTAATGAGGTTACAACATCAGCCTTAGAAAACAATGGATATTCTACTATAAACAACTTCTGCTCTCGATTAACAACTAAACAAATAGTACATATCAGACACTTATAACAAATAAAATATATAATTACAATATCTTTAAATTACTTAAAAAGCTAATGTATTAAATATATTAAATCTAAAGATATCTTTAAAGATTGGTCATTTCGAAATCAATAGTCGCAATAGCAGTTGAATTTTTGCTAATCAATATTATGTCTTACTGGTGTACGGTAGGCAATAGAGAGATAGCGCCAGAGATAGTATATCAAGATACGTTAGAAAACATAATATTTTTACAACTTTCTTCTCTATTCATAAGATTAGTGATCGTATACTCGTAATAAAACTTTTTCACGACTTTAAAACACTTTTATACGACTTTAAAGCATAGTTTGTTTAACAATTTTTATTGTTCCACATTTCGTTTCCGTGTGGCCACTGTTCTCAAGAATTATTTCCAATCCATTAAAAATCTTTAAAATATACCGCGTTCTAAAGCCGTAGTGAAGAAGTTTTAATATAAATCTGCTATAAATAAAATCCTGTTCCTAGTTTAGCTAAAGTGAAAAAATATATCCATTGGAACATTTAGTGCGCTAAAAATTGAACGAAAAACAAAACAGAAATTGAAAAGGAATATTGGAAGTAGCAGTTTTGAAAAAATGTCTTGCCATTTCCGTTTCTTATTGTTCATATTAAACATCTGTAAACGGGCTCTTCTTCTACAGTTCAGAAATCTATAAAATTCATTAGGTTTTGGCTTTATTGGCAATCTATATAAAAAAGAGAGTGCAAATAATGTTTTAAATTAATTTAACATAATAATTGTTAAAGGAACGATAAAACCTTTTCCAATCTAAACGTCCTGAAGTAATCACGTTTTAGTTAATGAGAAGTTACGTAGCAGTTATTGTGACATCGTTAGCGGCGTTAAGAGGGCTCTCATTGTATTCTTGCCGCTGTGGACGGAATCGTAATGACATCATCGCTGTATTATTGACGTCATTCAATGGTGAGGGCCTTGTTACTTAAAAATTTCTCCATTGCTAAATGTTACTGTTATACTTTAGATAAGAGAAATTATTTGTAACATTTGTATCATATAAAATGCTTTCTTCGTTTATTCCCTGCATCTGAACAAAATATAATTTTTTTTATCAAAATCAAAGGGTTTATATATAACAGGAAATTAACTTAAAGTTGTATAATATCAATGTCCTTTTTGATATATTCTATTCTTAGGTATATTTTTATATAAATCATAGAACATCGATCATGTCCAGATATTGAGATTAAGGTAGATATGAAAAGCATAGATCTATTTTTAGCAGTGTCCTTTTTTATAGTAGTGCATCGGTATTCTGGGACACCCATATAACTCAGAAGCGAAGATATTGTAAGCCTTACATTTTTTATATAGAAAGTGTGACCTTTTTCTACGTTCAATCTTAGAAATTTCGTCTCGGAAAATCAGGCAGCATCAAAATTGGATGGAGAACCGATATAAGTTTTCGCAATAATGTGAAGGGTTAGAGAGGCAGTTCTCGGAAATGAAGTTTATCAACAAATTATAAATACGATGATAATCCTTAAAATATAGCCGTAAGGTACTGGCAGAATAGAATAGCACATCCTTCTGTACCAGGTATCGTAAGGTACGAGTATCGACAGATGGCGGTAAACATTATAAATCCAAAACAGATGTACAGAGCAGTGAAATGCAGCAACATTGCCAATACGCTTGACCAGTGCGGGAATTATGGGCCAATCTTTCCTAGTGGTCCAACAGTGAATTCCAATGGCTATAATGACGATGATGATAAAATCATACATGAACTTTGGTCTATCACCTAAACTTTACTGTGGCGTTTTGCAATTCGCAAGCCGCATACTTATTTGCAAATTTCCACAATATAAGAAGTAAGTTATTATAATAATTAAAAACTCGACTGGTTTTTATATCTTCAAACAACCTTGGCATTAAAATTGATGTCAAAAATTCAATTTTATTATTTACAATAATAATCTAATTATTATCAACATCCATATCAGTAACTAAATTAATTAATTCCAATTATCAATGTTGATCACGCTTAGGTTGGCTCAAATGAAGATAAATGTTTGATGGTAAGAGTACGTACTCCATTTCATTGTAAAATTGCTTGGATACGCTAAGGATTGTTTGGAATAATTTATCGATGTAAATACTATTTGGTGACGAAAAAATTTCAATGGGGTGATCTTTACGTGATGATTGCTTTAATGATGTTTTTAAAATAGTGGCATTATTAAAATCAATAAATCGGTTTCTTATAATGTATACGTGGAAAATAATTAATTTTCATTGTAAAGTTTTTCGATTTAATTTACACATTAATATTTGAAATACACTTTTAGAATGAAAAATGTATTGTATTTATTAAAATAATTGCTGTCTCTTGCAATCTGAGAATTTTTGTTTAATCATCCTGATTTGTTTGATGCATTACACTATAAACGTCTTGTGAAATTATGTGAGTCTGGTATCGGATACAGATATAACACCTGTATGGGTCACGGCCTCGCTTCTTGATTACAAACAATGGGGTCTAGCTAATTGTATGTTGATGTTTCGTGATGATTTCTCAATTTTCAACTTTTCAACGGTGTAACGTTAGTTTCAATACACACCTTCATCTACATCCTGCCATATTATTAACTTTTCAAACTTCTTTATAGTTCAAATAATTCAAAACAACGAAACCGTACCTTATGAGAAGCCACGGCATATCATACATATAACATGATAGCTCAGACCGTTAATTATGTAATCGATAATGAGCAACGACCGTGCATGCAACCTCACCTAGGGCACTTTCATTCAAATATCAAGGCTTCAAAGGCAATATTCGAACTAGAGGGAAATTTCGATACAATGCCTTGTTAATGTTTAATTGTGTTTTGGTCTTGTTATTATACACTAGCGAGAGCTGGTGTTTGAAAGTAAAAATATCAATTTATTTTCTAGTCTTCAATTTTAATAATTGAGCGGACTCTTTAAAGTTTACATTGTTTAAAACAATTGAAATGTCTATAAGTGTTGATTTCTGTTTTGAAAAGGTTGCGACACAAAAGGAAACGTAAAATAAAACATGTAAACGTAAAATAAACCGTCTTTTCAAAGCCGTTAAAATTATTTTTGGTCAAATTTATTACTTTTATGATCGTATCAATAATGCTGACTCTGTTCTAAGGCATAACAGAATTCATTTTCTTCCAAGCCGTTAATTGGATTTTGCTTAAAGCATTATTGCATAACTGAACTTTATATTAAAGGGTGCGTTTTTAAAAGTATAGAACCTTTAATTGGTAACACTTGTTTAACTGGCGGCCATTTTGTCAGCTGTCAAAAAATGTATGTTTGGTATAGTATTCCAACATGAATACCTGACGCATAAACAACGCTTTCAAATAGTGCAAATGTATTTCGATAAACATGGTTCGGTTCGATCTACATACGCATTAAGTCCAAATTCGCAATTAATTTGTTTATCTATAGAAAAGTTTCGCACCACTCTAAATGAAATACGCTGATAAAAAAGTTATTGCTGCTGCAGAACGTAGAGTAGGCCCAAATCAGTCTATCTGACATAGTGAATGGTCCCAAAATAAGATTGACGTTGATTTAGATTTTTGGTTCAATGGATACAATCAAGTCAATAAACAAAACTGCCGTGTTTGAAGTAATAATAATCTTCAAGTGTATGTTGAGACACCGGTGCATTAAAAAAACCGTGGACTTTAGTGTTATCTATGGGCTGGTGGAATAATTGGTCCGTACGTCTTTAAAAACTATGGCCAAAACGTTATTCAATGGTGACCGCTTTAAAGCACTGAGACTTTTTCGTTCGTCAATCGAACAACCATGATATGCAAGAGTTGTAGTTTCAACAAGACAGCGCAACTTGTCACACAGCTGTTTTATTGAAGGAAATGTTTGGTATCCGCATGGTTTCTCGTTTCAGACCCGTAATTCGACAAATGCCTCCAAGATCGACGATTTAACGCCGTTTGACTATTTTCTGTGAGGATATGTGAAGTCGCAAGTCTATTTCGATAAGCCTGAATCGATTGACCACTTGGAGGGTAACATTCGCCGCATTTTTGCATATATAAGGCAAATATGTTGTAAAAGTTCATTGAAAATTGGACTTCTAGATTAGCCTACTTCCAAGCTAGCCCTTGCGGTCATATGCCACAAACCATATTTAAACTATAATGCCAAAATATTATCTTACAAAGAAAGTAATTTTCATATCAACAAAAAAAATCTTTGTTTTATTCCATTTCAAAGATACCTTCAAAAAAACACCCTTTATTTGTAAAATATATAAAAGAATTTAAAATTAACAAAGGGTTCATGTGTTGATAAATAAATAAAAATATAAGAAATATATTTGTATAATACTAAGGTTGCTGATTAAGCATTACTTTTTACGTAATAAAACCATTACTGAAACTAAGAAAAAGTTTAATAAATACGAACGAATGAGGAAGTCATTACCGAAACTGACGCGTGTTTTGAGAGCTTTGAGAAAACCTATTATTAAGAGGGGGAAAAAAAATTGAAAAACGCTGGACTAAATGTATCGAGTTAAAAGGTGATTATGTAGAAAAATAAAAATGTTTATTTGCCGCAAAAAACATGTTTTATTCACAAAGTCACGGACTTATCAAACCGCTTTCATATCGGAATCTCAATTTCACTTTATATCAGTGTCACTACAGAGACACACATTATTCACATATGCCAGGAGCTTATAAATATATTGAAAATAAAATACCTTCACAGAGCCTCTTAAGCAGCTTTATATATGTTCATGAGATAATAATGCCGTGGTGTTTAAAACAGTACGTTCTTAATTCAAATTTTCGTTTGATGCTCGTTTTTACAGAAAACCACTTTTGATCGTACATTTTTGGTTCCAAAGTTCCAAAAGATAATATCGGTTTTCATAACGATTAGCCAACTTTTATAATATTATTTCATATTCTTAATTGTTAAAGCTTCATTTATAGCTGTTTAGCTGTGTCAATAATGTTAGAGAAAGTGGTAAAGCTACCAAAATTATTGCGCTGTTCGAAGAGGGTTACAGCCAATGATTAGTGGCTCAGAGGCTAAGTGTGAGTCGCTCGATGGTTCAAAGGACCTAAAAGCGGTATCAAGACACCGGTTCCGTCGAGAAAAGGCCTGGTTATGGACGAAAACCATGTACCCAACCATGGGATGATCGTTTTCTTGTGAGTCGAGCATTGAGAAATCACAAGACTTCGTATTTGAACTTTGAGAACAACCTCGAAGAAGTAAGAAATGGGCATATTAGTCTATGGGCGGTCAGGAGGAGGCTTCTCGCGGCCAATGTACGCAGTCATCGCCCGGCCCGCGGCCCTAAGTTACTCCGTGAGCCCAGAGTTGCCAGGCTTAGGTTGTCTCGAAATTGTGAGTCATGGACTCATGAAGACTGGAATAGGGTATTGATATAGGGTAGGGTATAGAGGTTCTCTATTGAAGCCAGGATATCTCTGTTCGGTGAAGATCAACGTCGGCGAGTGCTACGAAGACGAGGAGAACGCTTTGCAGGTGCTTGTTTTAAAGAAATTTTACCTTATGGTGGAGGCTCTGTTATGTTTTGGGCAGGAATAATTTTAATGGATTTTACAGAGATAGCCTTCTTTGAAAACGGCTCACTAACTGGACATCGATACATAACGGAAGTTCCAATTCCTCATACAGAACTCGCATTGGCCGCTTTAGGCGAAGACTCAATTTTTATGGACGACAACGCTCGCGCCATATACTACTAGTGAACTTTAGCTTTAAAACCCATAAGTTTTATCAACATTTTATGATAATACTGACGAAAACGATTATTTGCTTATTAATTTACAAAATTGTGAAAGTAAAACTACCTACAATTATCAAAAAACCAATAGTAACATTTGAAATGGTTCGTTTCTTAGGTGAGCATTTTTTAGTAGCACTTTTTTGCAAATGAGTGTAGTTTCAATAAATAGGTAAAAATAAGTAGCGCAATACAATTCTACATTTGTTTGTTCAATTAAAATTTTAAAAGTGGTGTATGTTTTAATAATAAAAGCTTCGTTACGAGTGTCTGTGTCTGTATGTCCTCAATAAATTCAAAATAAGTCAACAGTTTTAAGATTAAATTTGGCACTGAATCAAAGTGCCTTAATTTTTATTCCAAAGACAACGGTTTTTTAACCCCAATGCCGGTATGGGTTCTAATTTCACCAACCACTAGGTTTAAATGGATCCTTTATCACCATCATTTACATTTTTAAAGGTTCTAGGCGCTGACCTTTTTGCTCAAATGACTCTTATAAACTTTGGGAACCTGGTGACCTGTAATACGGATCTCTGAACCTACAAGGGCACCAGTCTACCACGAATAATTTTTAGCTTTATATGAACACAATATTTATAAGCCTTATTAAGAATCATCAGGGTCATCGGTAATTTGAATTATTATTTGTCATTATAACGGCTTTGCAGATAATGAATTCTATATATATATAAATAAATTTGTTTGGTGTGATTTAAAATGATTATTAGCCTATCGCCTATTTAAGTAAAGTTCTTATTGGCTTTGACTTTGACTTGAAACTGAAATATGTTACATATGTTGAAAACCTCGGAAATACCAGAACGAACAACCCAATAGGTTTATTCGAAACGAATCATAATTATATCATTCGTTGCATTAAAATGAACCTTAGATTGTGTCAATAAAGTATTTATTATCATATTTATATAACCAATGTGTTATAACCATAAGTTAGCATGTTAGTAAATAGTAAAACAAATTAGAGAAGAGGTTCGTAAACATTAACAACTAGAAGTGGCTATGAATTAGGATCATATTAAGTAGCACGTAGCTGACGGCGGGTAGTACCGCATTGTTCTGGAATCAAACGCCGTGGTTTAAAAATGAACGCAAACCACGGCGGGCATATATTTTAAGTAATCACTGTATAATCAATTAAATTCCTATATAGTTTTTAGTCTATAGCTACGTCTTATGCCTGAAGTAATATACTTTCCTATCATTTAAAGGATTGGTAAATCTGCATTTTTTTTCGTGGTAGTTTTCTGCACTCTTTATGCATCCTGCAAATTCCTGTAACAGTTATTATCAGGTTAGGACATGAAAAATATGATAACTTAACTATGTTAACACAGGTCATCTTATTCTTTCAGCTGGTTAATGATTTCTTTGTAGTTTATGGCGAGATTGAAATGGTATCGTAAGCGATCACTCAAGACACCTCTAAGGCAAGACACCTTAGATGGAGTAGCTACAAGAGATGGCGGTATATCCATCAGAAGCAGCTTCAAGCTTAGTGTAGCATGTGTAAATTCCCCCTCTTTTCAGGAGTCCTATGTCCAGCAGTGGACGTTTTGCGACTGCTATGCCGATGATGATAATGTAACATAATATATGCGGTTTACTTTTCCACTCATTTAGTGATGGTACATCGTCAATTGGGTATTTATTACTAACCCTAGTGATGCTGATGCTTCGTCCCCTTATGATCCACAACACTGATTCTTCACAAGGAGGGAAGGTCAACGACCCTTGATAAGTAGCGTACTCTGCAAACGGAGGGACAAAATGTTTCAGTGGGTTTGGCTCCATATCCACTTGACTAGATTTGATGCGTCTCTGAGCTTGCATTAAGTCGGCAATGCCTTTTTGCGTTCGGTTTCCCAACTGAAAAAAAAAAGAAAATTGATCACTTAATAATCTTTGTGGTAGTATTAGATTGTCAAAAATTAATTTAATTTTTTATTAAAATAATAAAAAATAAAATAATATTTTTTTAACATTAGAACGTTTCAGTGAATTTTTTACATGATGGAAGTTATTGTTTTTTTTAATAGACCAAGTCGATTACATACAAACAGTCCGCATAATAGCATGCGCTACTGCAGCATATAGACTCGTTATATGATGAGATTATAACTAAAAAGTTAACTTAAGATATCATGTAAATTGAAGATATCATGTCACATTATCCAGTAATTTGCCTCTCACACTTCAAACCAGATCACAGTAATGCTAACACTGCTATTTGCCGATAGAATTAAGTGCAATGCAGACAATTATTGTATGAGGTCTATCTCATGTAAAAATATTATTTGTTGATTTCGGAGTTAATATGACAGTTGATCGATGGGTTACAAAACAAAGTTATTAAAGCCCTAGGTCGGTGATCATGCACCAGTAAGCATAGCGTTGGATACGAGACGCTTACAATTGGTCCGATTGGAAATCTCTTGGACAGGTCTATTTCCAGTGGTGGACGTTCGTCGGCTAATATTAAAAAATAATACAAATCCAGAAGCATGTGATAGCTAAATGAGCTTATTACACACGCCCCCCTATGTGAGCATTTGCGCAGTCAACAGCCGCTAGTATTTTTAGCGCTTCGCTTTAACAAACTTATAACTCAAAAATATGTTTTGTTGCATTATTTGATAATTATTCTGCCTCTCTTACCCATTAAACTGGAACACAACAATATAACTGCTATTTGATGGTAGAAATAGGATAGAACGAGGTGTCAATGCGGCCTATATTTGTATGGGACGCATCTTTTCACTCATGTCTGACATCAATTCATATTAAAATTAAAATATACCTATTATACCGATACGCACACTGTAATATCACTTTTTAAGATGTCTGCCTACAATTGAGCTTTCTATATACATTGTTTATACAGTTCTAAATTAGTTTACAGCGATACTATTGCCGTTGGGTCTATTACTTCTTTTTTATTCCATGCATAATCGTAAAAAAATATGTACAATGTACCTTTCTTAATTGACTCACACACATGCACACCTTTCTTAACTAAAATGGACACAGTTACTTTTCAGTACCTTTATATGTACGCACATAATATAAATAAATTATGATACCGTTATAAACCATGATACTGGTTTATATATGAACGATAAATATCAGTAAAAAAGTAAAAGGCGACAAAAAGTTAGTCTGAATTATTTACAATTCGACAGGGATGAAACTGCGGGGCGCAGTTAGTCTATTCTATAGTAGTTCCCAACAGTAAGTCAATATACTCGTATCTAGTGGCCTTTTGCCGGTTCGAATCTCGCACTAGCGGTTTTTGCTTGTTGTTTGAGTTACGTCTCACGATTTCATTAGAGACCACAGAATACGTGTAAAACTATTTACTAGATTGGATTGCTTCTCTTTCATTTTAGAGAGTAAAATGAAAGAGAAGCAATTACTACTAATGCTTTGTTTGACTTGAGTAACATTTATTATCATATCAGTTTTTGAACGTCTGCATTTAGATATGGGTCTCCATGGGTGCATTTGGACGCATGCTTGTGTGTGCGTGAGCGCTAGCTTTTTTGTGTGTGTGCGTCTGTATGTAAGTTTAAGAAAATAGAAGTCTGATGTTAATTATAAAACTCATTAAAAGTATGGTAATTGATTGACATCTATTTTCAGGATAACTTACTGAATCCACAGCCTAATAAATCCCCCCGTCACGAATGTCTAAACGCGATACTTTAGGCGACGAGACTACCGTATTTATATTCATAATGACTGATTGAGGCAGGTGATCGTAAAATATACAATTATCAGATTTACTGTACGTCTAGTCTGTTTTTTTTAAATACCAATAAATTAGTTTGTGGGCGTTAATCTTTATAACATTTAGAACGTTCGAAGTAGACAATATTCATATTTTATTTTATCAATTGTATATATCATCACGTCTTTGTCTCTTCCGGTAGGGAGAAACTATGAATCTCCACTTACTACGATCTTGGCATAATTCTCACGAAGCGAGAGATGTACGCTTTACTCGCATTATTCTTTTCATACACGCTCGTTTATTCTTGGTACAAAATTTTACTTATTTGCTGACCATTGTAAAAATACCAAAATAATTATTTAAAATTTATTTATATAAAAAAATATAGTTAATATGTAATATGTAGTTAATAAATACAATCCCAAAATCATCAATTTTCCATAATCTCGGCATAACTCGTAAACAACAAGACCACATTGCGAATTTCTTATACGTTGTGTTATGTAGAATAAAGTAAGACGCAGTAATAATAATATTAAAAACACTGATGATTATGCTTTAGTTACATCATGACGTTTGATTTTACTTTCAGTTGTTTACAGAATGCAAATATCTTTTAAAACAGATGCATATTTAGAAATCATATTATATTATTTATTGCAAGGGCTCAAATTCAATATTTATCATAAAAACAGAACAAAGTCTGTCGGATTAGGTAGTTTCATAATAAAAGTTTAAGATGACGAAATATTTAAAGTGTTAGCTAAGTTTAGGTGACTAAATTAGGCAACAAATATTTAATTTAAGGTACTCCTTACAAAATCCTTAATAATTGCTTCTATTAAAAATATTTATTTTACAGACTAAGTTTAGTGGAAACGGTAAAGTTATACTCATTTCAAATATTATTATAATATCACACTACGCTATTTAATATGACAATCTAATAATAAACTAATTTTCATTCTGATCCATATTCCTTCTTAAAATTGTTCGCCGGCGTCCAGGTCATTGAGTCAAGTTTAACAACTCAGACTGTAATGGGACTAAATGTTGAAAAGATAAAATATAACAATTAGGGCATCCATTTTTTTCATATTCCTGGAATTAGGCGTTTGAAGGCACAATGTTTTGACAATTCGAAGTGGCAGTGGACAGGTCCACTGGCACTTTAGCTTACTGATCTGCCAGGCAATGTCGGTATCTTTGGTTTTGTTACGAATCTCCTCATTCCTGATTCGATTGCACCAAGAAACTCCGAGAATTGCCCTCTCATGGAATCCTCATGGTATCACCTATTTCCTATTCCGTAATAAACGTGTAGGTAAGAAACATTTGCGAGCAACACGTTGCTATCATTACTTTCAGTATACAGTTATTACAATCCCAACTAATACATGTTAGTTATGAGCTCGTATCAAATAACTACTAATGAGTTAATGTAATATGATTTAGAATAGTATAATTATACTGATCGTCTTATATTGCTAATTTATTGTACCATAGTTTTCTTGGCAAAACCAGCCAAGACTCCTTCCAAATTTAAAATGATGTAAAAGTAAAACTTTCTATAATATATAGATATTTGTCACTTTTTAAAAAATCAACCTACTTACTACTTTTATTAACCAAATTCAAACTGTGCGATATGATTACAATAATTGTTCATATATCAAAACATATGAACGTGCACGAACGTGAACGTGCATGATGGTATACAACATTTATGTATATCGCAGCTAGCATATAATGAGTACAGTAGTGAAGAAAAAATTGATGTCATCATATCAGACTAAAGACGTTCACAACTCGACGTCAACGACGTTTCTAGAACTGGGTTGTCGTCAGACTTCTGGACTGGATTTGAATTGGCGAGTGAGTAGGAGAATAAAGAGTACATATTCAACTTCGGTTTGCCTATGATATTGCGGTTACGGTAGAAGCGACGGAAGATCTTGGTGCAATTAAGTGCGTTAGCTTAAGTAAAGCTTTTCTAATTCAAGATGAACATGAAAAAAAAGGAAATTACACCGATTGTCTATGTAGTGTCCACCTCAATTACTGATGGGATCCCTACAAGTTAGTCGTCGAAGTCGAAGTCGAAGTTACTCAGGTCGGCTAGAAAGGTCCATCTTTGAGTCAGAGTGTTAGTAACCGACTCCAACTAGGGCTGGGCTACGTTTGGGGAATTGCGCAGATCTTGCAGTCATCAGCAAGATAAAAGATAATTCTTATATGATAAATAATATACAATATTTAATAATCTGAAAGAATAATAGATCTTTGCTCGAAAATAACAGATCAAAATCATCAAGTTTTTAATTATAGACTTTTGAGTTAGAATTTTGTTGATTAAGGGTAACATTCAAAATGGTTACTCAGCGTAAAGGATTTGTAATTGTTAATTTGTCAAAGTCCTAATTCTTGAAATAGATAATTCTATAAAGAACTAGTTTTAAAGCTACCTAATTTGATCAAACGAGAAGGAGAACAAAAACACTTTCAGAATTAATGTTCCTTGAAGTGAACCTTGATACATACCAAAATTCCAAACTATTTATTAAATTTTTGATTGAAGGTAAAAATGAATATAGTATGTTATTAGGAAATAGAGATGTACTGACAGTCTACAAGTAGTACTGTCCGACGTGCTGAAAATAAGTACTTATACTTACTCAAATTACAAATGCATGTACATTTTTTTTGTTTGCTAGAGTTTGTTAGCTTCAGTTAGGCTTATCTGTTCCACCAATAAGATTTTAAGTTTTCATAGAAGAATGGAGATATTACTGGGAGAAATTAAAATTAAATTGGGTTCAATTTTACGATAACACAGTAGTTAGCTTAACAAAACCATAAACATTTATAGAGAGACACACGAAAACGCTATATTTGAATAAACCGCGTTTTAAAACGTTCAAAAGAAGTATTCGTATTAAAGAATACAGAGATGTCAACGCGGTAATGATAATATAAGATACTCCTGAAAGATAGAATGAAGAGAACTATGCCAAATTCAACACTATTTTTACTCATAGAATACAAAGAAGAAAGGAAGACTAATAATTGGAGTTAGAGACACTTTATATCCTTTGACTGCAGTGTTTTCTAAAGCTTTAATTTGAGAACAAACTCTTTTATACTATTAAATCCAAAGTTAGCTCTTAATTACTTTCGAACCAAAAAAGAAACCTTTGACAATTTGTGAGAGATAAGAAAAAGTTTTACTTTAGTTGAAATATCTAAATCTTAATCAAATCGCGACAAATGAGGCCGTCGGTCTTTATACCACTCCTCAGGGATTAAGGGGTTTAAAAGCGGCTAAATTACTAACAACCACTTAAGAAACTTAAATACTTTTTTATTTGTCTTTGAGCTATCCGCCTATTTTAGGCGGATGCCAGGACAAGTAATGAAATAAAGACGCAGACAAATAAAGCCTTTATAAAAGGTCTAAGTTCATTTTACCTTTCAAAAAAATACCGCGAAATTATCATTTTTAACTTAACATGTCACTTACGCTATCTATTGAAAATTATCCGAAATGTTTCTTTTTGGTTGGGTGTAATATAATATGGCATATTTTTATTTAATTACGTTGATAAGATAATATGTGTTAAATTGAGCATACTGTCTTAAAATATGCGAATAAGTCGTACCTATATACCGTTGTACTATTCCTACTGTAAAATTTTAGAAATGCAAAAAATCAATATTATCACTATAATATTATGCCATAATTACATATATATTATGCCATATATATTACATAAACATTATGTCATAATATTATCATAGTAACATATATACATATGTTTAAATTTCGTAAAGGAAAGAGAAATATGTGACTAAATGAGGAACAAAAGAGATCCTATGTAAAGTGGTAATTCAAACGAAATAGAATTAACGTACATTCCCCTATTGTACTTTTTAAGCAACTAATTCAGTCACAATTTTCACATCGGAGCCTTTTTTGGATTTTTGCGTGACTAATGCTCGACAATATATTTTTTAATATCTAAAATAAAATAAAAATAATAAAATAAGGTTTCGGTTTGGCCCGAAAAAAATAGCATTTTATTAAAAACCAATGACAATATTGGGATTGAAAATAAGTATACAGCGAAAACAAAATATTTTTAAAGGATACAATGCTGACTTATAATATCCACAATTACAATCCTGTCGTTAGCACCCAAGTAATTTTCCAACTCAATACACAATATCAAGTAATTAACCATGGGCAAAGTAGAATAGAACCTCCTCCTGTTCCGGGTATCTTGAAAGGCAACTGAGGTATCGGAACAGACAGACGACGGTACATACATCCAAAACAGTATAGTTCTAATACAACCAGACAGGGATAGGCAGCAGTATACTGTACACGAAGCTACGCTCTGCATTTGACATCACGCTTGCCAAGTGCGGCAAATATAGTCACAATTCCTTTAGCGGTAAACATTCTACGGCTGCTACAGTGATGACGAAGTAATTTTAAGCACTATTAGTTGAGTGATTTTGACAGATTGAACAGCCATCGTGACTATAATTGTTATGTGTCTTACAATTGATAACCTATTTAATATAATTACAAACATAGACCCACGATCTTCAAACTATATTCCTGTTAATGATCACATTGCGATACCCAAAAGACATTCAGACGCACACGTCTAAGTTAATAGAATACGACATTTGATGTGTCAAACAACGATGATGACACATCAAATGTCGATATGTTATATCCGTGTTCTTTCAAGAAAGGATCCTTTTTGTTATGCAAAACTACGCAAAGATATTATTTATTAGCAGTATACCTTTCAATTTCCCTTGGAAGCCAAAGTTTATCAGTAGACTCCTTATAAATAAAATTATTCTGAAAAAGGCTTGAACATTAAACTTTATTTTAAAAACATCCAGTAGTACATGTTTGTTTGTAAAAAAGAAAATTGGTAGGTTAATAATATGAAGTGACGCCCTTTCTTTCTCTTGTCCATCAGCCATTAGATATCCAATGGCTGATATGATGATGACACTTTAACCCCGAAATAATGCGGTTTTCTTGGCACATATTCTAAATAGAGTGCGTCTTGTTTCTTTGTGTTGTACAATGTCAATTAATATAGTCGTATGAAATTAATGATATAATTTATTTTGTATTCGTACTTTATATTATATTGCAAAGCAATCTACTTAATCACTGCGTTGAAAGCGTTGCTTAGCAATAATTAAACAATATTACATCCGACATGAATATGGGATAATTAGGCAATATCGACTAACAACAGGAATATGGCGTAATATGTATGAAACAGTATGACTCGAATACATTATGTTTAAGCTTTCTTCACGCAAAAGGTTTATTAAAAAGTACACGCAAAAGGTAATGTTAAAAAAAGCGTTATAATTCTATTTATTATAGTGTTTTCTATGTATCAGTCAAAGATAATCATATATTACGTTCAACACAACCTATACATTATAAAAAGGGCAAGTGGCATTTTTAACATCAATTTTGTCTGAGAGACATCTAAAAATGGCTGGGTCATATTGTAATACTTCAAAATGTAATCCCTACTTTGTCAATGCATTAGTATTGAGGCTGTAGGCATTAGTTTTTAACACCATTTCTGCTGTCAATTCACCGTCAAACTCATTTTATTTTATCAAAACAAGCATTTTTTTCTTTAGAATATAATCTCAAAGATCAGTGAGATACAAAGATTTAATTTAAATCATTTAGCATTGCTATTATTAGATTGCCGTGAGGTACCGGCAGAGTATATATTACCTCCCTCATACCAGGTGTCGCCAGAGGTGACGTAAGGTACCAGAACCGTAGCTCAAAGGCATAGGGTGAGGATGGGCAGCAGCACCCTCGTCGCGAAAGCTGCGCTCTGCGATTGCTAACATGCTTGCCCAGCGCGGCAGTTATGGACATAATTCCTCCTTACCTCAAATGGCTGTACTGATGATGACAAAGATGATGAGTATTGTTATTATTTAAGTTGTAACTTTTGCACAACTACAGCACTATTTCAGTGCTTTGTAAATATAATAATAAAATAAATCATAATAAATAAATTTCTAATACATCCCATACATTGACCTGACAATGTGGTAAGTAATTTTAAACACGAATGGCACGAAACAATAAACAATTGGTTAATAAATTTGAAGACTTCATTTAATAATCAGATGATTTCAGCACTCTATTAAGTTAGTGCCTCATGAACAGTAAAATATTATTAAACAACCGGCAATGCCGTTAATAGATGTTTGAAAATGTGACAGGTCTGTAGGGGCAAATGGTATTAATGCTATCTTGTGCGCCAAAGGTCGTAGCTTCGATCCCCACCCAGCACTAATATTAATATGATGAATATCAGTGTTTGTTCTGTGTCTGGGTGTGGTTAATATGTATTGAAGTATTAGGTGTATTTGTCATTTCTCTGTTATCTGATATCCGTATCTCAACTGTTTGAAGCTACTTATCTCGGAGTCAGTTTTGTTTGATGAATCGATTCTAATGCTTTTATTTAAAAATAATAATAATAATAAATTCCCACAACATCTCATACATTGACCTGACTCCGTGGTAAGTCGCTTAAAGCATTATTATACTACTTAAATACATATATTTTACACCCATACACAGAGCAAACACAAATATCATCATACAAATATTTGCTCTGGATGGGAATCGAACCCACGACCCCAGGTGCACAAGACAGGATCACTACCATCTGCGCCATCGGGCCCGTCACCCGTAATGTTGTATCTTGGTTGATACAACTCACGATATTAATTGTTCATTATTCTGACCAATGTAATATTGAATTGCTTGGCCTTTCACGGCTTAACGGGTAACAAATATTGATGGAATCTGAAATGTACACAATATAAATTGGCCTTTCTAAGGGAGGAGATAAGATATTGTTTATGTGTGGAAAGATCCCAAGAGATGGGACATAAATCGTTAATGCAAACAGATATGCGGGCGTAAATCTTAAAATTATATGTATCATCATCACCATCATAATAACTAGTTTAGTAGTAGTGGTAGATAGTTTGCAGCTGGACACAGACCTCCTTTCCCAAAGAAAGGGAGGAATTTTACCCATTATGCGCTGGGCAATAATAGAGGCATTAGCAGAGCATAACATCGTGAATGCTGCTGCCTATTCCTGCCCTGTTGCATTTGAGTAACAATGACTCAGATAGATACAGTGCCATCTGTCGGTTTCACCGCCTCTTCGCCACGCCTCTTACGACTCTTGATACATGGGTAGGTATGATTCCACTTTGTCAGTACCCCACTGCAATATATGTCTATTAGACATCTGTCTCCGCATGTCTATATAAAGGCGTCTAGGCACTCTAGGCATAAAGATTACATTTTACATTGCATTTTACAATACAAAGTACATTGCAGTCGGTATCTAGGTTACTTATCAGAACAACGTCTGTCGGGTCCGCTAGTGTTTTATTCACATATTGTATTACAGTTTTTTTTAATATTAAAAATGTAAGTTGGCTCAAATTTTCTTAACTGCCTTATGTATTTTCCTGCCTGCCTGAAAAAATAGCTATATGCTATGTCTAAGTGTAAATTTAAAGTGTTCAATAAAGTGAATTATAATAGTTATTATTGACTAAATGCAGAGTTCACTGTTCATATTAAAGGTTACATATATACGAGTAGCTCATATTCAGTCTAGACGAATAAATTTATAATGCTTGGTTGAAAATCTTATTCACAAGTCAAAAAGTGGAAAATATTATTCGTTTCTTTTACCAAAAACTGGCGGGACATTAAAACTTTTACAGACAGAAGTTGGATTTTCAATAGAAACGAACGTGTTCCTTTTATCCTACTGCAATTTTATCATGGCTCAAAAATTGCTTTCAATGTTTAAAAAGAAGATATCCATATTTGTTTGCTACGCTGTGAAACCTTTTTAGGGAGTCATACAATTTCGTTTTCATTTTGTGTTCGTAAAAAATGTAATAAATATACAGATTTAAAAAAACAGCATGGTTTTTGTGATTAAAAACAAATATATACTTTGATCTTTGCAATTATGAAAAAAACGTTACATAAAAAAATTCAAAGTGCCAAAAACCTAATTCTATTTTGAATTATATATGAATAATTATCTATGAATGACTAATAATTAAAATTATTTTACTAATTATGTATTATTTGTAAAGTTAAATTTTCTTTATATCATTATATATTTTTCATTCTTAATTTTTTTAATAAATATACGAAATACATTAATGCAAACATAAATGTCGTCAATAGCAGAGCTGTTATCTCTTTGAAATCTTGTCAGTTGTCTTGCTGTCAATGTGAAAGTCGCGGAATAACCTTTGGATATTTGACAAAACTGACACTCTTTTGACAAAGGTGTGACGTTTGGATAATAACATTTAAATTCTAAAATTTCACACGTAGTCTGATCATAACACAAAAAACAATATAATGAACCATATATGGTGTATGGGACAGGGAGAGAGATCAAACAGATTATGTTTTTTTTTATCATAGCATACTTTTAGTTAAGATAGGACGATGTCTGTAGATTTCAGCTAATTTATTATTAAATTGTAAAAAATAACCTCAATGAAAGATAAGAAAATCACACTTACCCTATATACCGTCGAGATGATAAGAAAAGCCTGCGGGTCGCTCTCCGATGCCTTCAACGCATCTTGATAGGTCGCGTATTCTGCTGATATGTGCATAGCCTGTGCCTCGAATGGGTGTATCAGACCAGATATGGTGTGTTCCGCTGGCCAGTGCAGGGTTAGGGAGTGGAAGATGTAGCGACGACCGTGAGCGGCTCCGCCGAATATGAACGGACGCTGGCCAGTTTTCCATTTGCCGTTGAGCACAACTGCAATAAAGTATGAGGATGACTTCTGAAGCACACTGTTGTTTGAAGATTTGTAATTATTTTTTCTCTATATAAGATTGTTATATATCATCATCACCAGACTAGCTATTGAAAGTTCACTGCTAGACTTAGGCAGAGGCACTTGCAGAGCCAAGATTTTTGCCCATAATAGCCACGCTGGGCAAGCGTGTTGGCAATCGCAGAGTGCAGATTATGCGACGGGGTATCTGCTGCCCATCCCCACCCTGTGCGTTTGAGCTGCACTGTTCCGAATGGCTATACCGCCATCTATCGGTTCTGGTACCTTAGTCGACTCTTACGACACCTGGTGCTGTAGTATTTGCATACCATCCTACTCTGCTGGTACCTCACGGCACTTAATCAAATAGATTGAGATTACTATTGTCCGTTTTATCACCATATGAGCAATCTAGAAATCAATCATGGTAACCGCTATAATATTTATGTATTAATAATGCGGAAAACGAAAAGATACTGCTGTTTTCTAAAAGCAACATAGCTTTAGTTTTCTATGAGATTTAAAATAATGTTCGGGAACTAAGTATTTCTCAGAAATGGAAATATTTACGCTTGTTTTTATTGAATACTAGAAACGCCCTGTGGATTTTATATTCATTAAGTTAGTGATTTTTCATACTAACTTTGCATATCTTCACTTAAAGGGGAGTAATGATTTTCGAAAAAATTAGTTTATTCGTGTTTCATGAATTGTAATAAAGAACCTTTACACTAAATTTCAAAATTCAATTAAAGGTACTGAAAAATCAAAATTAAAATGTAACAATCTTATTCATGTATTTTCTCGAACTAGAGTCTAAAAAGGCTCTAGTAAAGAATTCAGCTTAAAGAAGCTTACAAAATTAGCGAAACATCATGTAAATAATACATTTGTAAAGCGCAAAACCATAAAAAGCAAACAAAATAGCACTTTTCCGCTTTTATTTCTAATTCTGAAAATCGCGAGCGGCAGTAAAAAAGCCGCAGCGAATGCCGGGGAGGCATCCATATTAATTTTATCCAGCTACGCTGACCTATTTTGAGGGTACACGAACTAAAGCATAAGAAGCATTGCCCCTTCTGTCACCCGAATGTTCGCAATTTTGGGCCTTTGTAGGTCAACGGTGGCCCGCAAAACGGTTGTCCTTTCATAATTACAATAGACAACATCCGTTAGTAAGTATTGTTCAGTATTACGTATTAACAAAGGAGGTTGTGTCCTAATTATGTTCCGGAATCAGGTTAATGAGTCCACAATTCGATGTCTCCTTATAAGATTAAAATACCCATTTAGATTTTGAGTGTTAACAGTTGCGAGTATCGGATAAAATAAATCACATTTAAATAATGTGTTACGATTGCTTCTTGACAGATTTTGTATTAAATGAATTATTAAAAAAAAAATATTATTTAAATAAACACATTATAAATTTATATGACTTCAAGGTAAGTCCTTCAAAGCACTTTTAATATAGACATTAAATACATATTAAAGACCCAGATACAGAACAAACATAATCATTTAATTTTTTTTTTAAATATCATTTAATTATATGTCTTGGGTAAGGATGGAACTCACACCTCTTAACGCACAAGATAGGATCACAACCATCTACGTCATCGAGCTCGTCAAAATAATAAAATAAAATTTGCGTTTCTTTAAACAACTTCCACTTAAAATTTTTGTTTATTAGTTTTGTGCATAATTTTTTTCCTAATAATTAGGATTAAGATACTGTTAAACTTTAAAGTGTTTCAAGTAAAACTGCAAATAATATTACTTATATAAAATATAATGTTGGAAATTTCCACATTTGGCCAGCTATTATTTATTTATAAGCGAGATTTATAGTTGCAATTAGGTAAGAAATATGACAAAATTACCAGTATAATGAATGTTTAGCCAAGTAAATTTCCTGTCCGGGACATTACCATGATTAATCTTGCATTCAAAAGATTCGTATTCGAAAGTTAAGCAGCGTGTTTAATTTATTGTCTAATTAAACGAGTCAGGAGAAACAACGGAAGGAGATGCCAAGTCAACAATAAAAAAAAGTCCCAGTAATATTCTCGGCCAAGTTTTGTCTTTTGTATTGGTAAGTAATTAATTTTTATGGTTATTCAGCAATCGCGTAATAATTTCCCGCTTAATGGTTCATTGGGAAATAATGATAACGGGCATAAAGTTCCCTTCGTTTAATTTATAAATATATTCTATTATAACGTGTACACTAAAGTGTTCTGTGGAGCACTAGCAAAAGTCGAATGGTATCTTATTTGCACCAGATGTCGTATGAGGCGAATAAGGTACCGAAACTGACAGATGACGGTATATCATTCCGAAACAGATTAAATCCACAGCATCTCCGTCGTTAAGCTATGCTGTGATTACCACGATTGTCCAGCGTGCCAATTATGCGTATAAATCTAATTTATTGGGGAAATGAATGTCCAACAGTGGACTTGCAATGACTAATATCGTAATGATGATGACGATTTTAATTAAAAATATATATGAAAGTAAAATTAATAAATCACTTATTAAAAGAGTCATCACTAAACTGACTTCCAATCGGCCTTTTTTATAATTATACGATAATCTTTCATACGGTGTTCGAACTTTAAAACTTTGTAGGGACTTTCGGTTACGTTCGCAGAATTATGTTACACTTTATTTATTTATATTTTTTTACTACATTTACGTGTTTCACGAACATAATTCAACTACATTCTCGGTATTATCATTAAATAACTTTGGATTATAAAAGTTAAGAAGTATTTATATTTCTATCGTAATGTCTTTCCGCATTTACGTGACTGTTAGACATAATGAAACAACATAATATAGGTAGGTTTTAAAAGCCAATTTATAACGTAATTTTAAGACGTTCAAGACGTATATATATATATTCCCACATCTTATACCTGACTCCGCGGTAATTAAAGTGTGTCACAGATATTAGACAAAAGAAGAATTACAAATATTTAAATACTTTTTTTAAATTATTATTAACACCCAGACACAGGACAAACACAAATATCATCATAAAAATATTTGTCCAGGGTGGGAATTGACTCCACGATCCCTGACGCATAAGATAGTATCACTACACACAACTGCGCCATAGTTCTGTATTATATATAAATATTTTATGTGTATATATATATACAATATTGAACTGTTACAAAGGGATAAATAACAGTACCACTTATTTGACAGTCAGTTTTTATTTCGAGCATAAGGTTGTGGTGATCTTAGGCGAGAGCAACACCGAGCATGCTTATACTTATAACTTACAAGTATATATCTGTAATTATCATTTGTTTGCACAGTACAAGCTCTAAGGTATCCGTTGCACTCGTCTTGCTTGCTCTGGCTTCAGACTTGATTGGCACAATTAGAATGCGGTACATCGAGCAGAACGTTCCTCATTAAGGTAATCACCCCACGTGACATTAACATGACTAACCGTTTGGTGAAATGTTTTTGTAATATTAATTTAGCTTAGTTTAAGTTACATGTAATTAAAATCACACTTCTTCGAATCAATATACATTTGATTAAATTGAAAAATATTAGCTATAAATTGTCAACGTTGCTATTGAATTGAAATCTCAACAAATAACATTAGACAAGGGTGATCATTGTAAACAAAATTTGGCGTTGACAAAATAAAATGTACTGTGTATACACATATACATCTGTGGATACACATCTCATGTTATGAAAGTGGAAGGCGATCACCAATCTTTGTTATGGTTACGCATCGAGTATATGCTTATGTTAAACCGTTTATATACGTTTTTGTATGTTACGTAATAAATAAATTAATGTGTCAATTTGATATATTGAATATAAGATTACAATTTAGGAAGGTTGCCGTGAGGTACCCGCGGAGTAGAATAGTACCTCCCTCTGTACCAGGTGTTGTTAGAAGTGACTAAGATACCAGAACCGACAGATGGCGGTATATCTATCTGAAGCAATGTAGCTTTAATGCAGAGGATGATTACCATAAGCCTTTGCGACGGTAGGTAGAAAGGTAATGAGGTGCTAGTCCGACTCAAGAGATATAATGTATGTGTCCATTATGTCTTTTGAATAACTGTGTATATATACTAATACGTTAAGAATAATACGCAACCGGATGTAATTTGGTACAGTTAAAATTAAAGTGGAAAAGAAGTACATAAATTTATTCTATGCATACAATTTATTCTATGCAAAATACACTAGAAATAAACTTCTTTTAAATAACCGTTCCCCATAATACTTTTTGAATTACACATTGACATGAAAAAACGACTCTTTTAACGGATTTTCAATCTTGAGAACGGTTTCCGCAAAGTTATCGAAACATCAAATAAACAATGTAAAAAGTTAAATAAACCGCGTTTTAAAGCCGTTAAGAGAAATATTGTCATGAACACGTAAATAATAGAAAACATGACAAATTGACATATTTGAATAAAGAAAACATGTTTAATGAATGTCAAGAAAATGACAGAGCTTTTACAAAGTTTAACAAATTATGATTGAATTTCGACCAACAGGTAACCACTAGTAAAAAAAATACATTGAGTGGTTTATTTGAAATTATTATCAAATTAAAATAAACGTAAACAAAATTAGGCGTTGAGTAAAAATACATTAATTCGTTATCAAAAACCGCTTAATTCGCTGTCCTTGACTGTGCCGTAAACATGTCTAAGGCGTCGAAATTAATCAAGCATAGGCTCTTATCTCGCAAGTTCCCCATTCACAGTTCAGACACGTTCCACCTTTGATTTGTTTCCTCGGCGCGCTCAAGCATGAATATAACACGTTTTATGCCATAATATAACAGCGATGGGAACTTACCAAAATTCTGATGATATGTTAGTTTTAAAATTATTTTTTAACATATAATAGGCTTTTGTGGCTGTACGGCCCTTATTCTACGGTTTCTCGGAGAAATTTAGCTAATAGTTACACTACCTTGTCTTCGAAATTTTATTCTAATATAGGTTTGCTAATCTATAGATAGTCTTGTACCCTCAGAGGTATCGACTAGAATCTGTGATAATGAGTGTAGTATTAGACTATTTTAAAACTATTCAATTAATATTTTTACATAAAACTCGCAACGCCCCGCGGTTTCACCCAAGCTTAGTTATAGAACTTTCAAACTAACTGTGCATCCCCTTTCTACCCCCTTAAAAGATGATTTTAAAAAAAAATATATTAAACGTGTTTCTTAACTTTCAATGAAAAACCTTTATACTATATTTCATTCAACATTCAAGTGATTTTAAAACAGCAATATTTCGCACAACTTTGCACCTTCAGTTTAGGTGAATTTCCAAAAATCATTTCTTAATGCTTCCCATCGTTTCACAAGAAATTCCTGTACAAAATTTCAAGTTTTAAACCCTTATAGTTTAGGCTTTGCGTTGTATATATATATAATATTACTATATTAAATATAGTATATTACTAATAATAAATATCATATTACTAAAAATAAATATCAAAATTTTGTGATAAATTATGTCCAATACAATATGCCAAAACTATAGTATCTACATTATTCCGCACCGGGAAACCATTTCAAACAAGTTTTGAGTGAAAACAAACGATTGTGTACTTTACCGGTTACGTAACACTGTAATAAACAGTTGAACGTTTCCATTAATTTTTACTTTGTATGAAAATATATCCCCGCAGTCTATACCGTACGCCGTTTGCAATCATGCGAGATATTCAATAAGCGGATAACATCAAAATTACGCGCATATTCGCCAGCTTGGTCAATATGCTAGCATTGCTCACTTTAAAATCGAGAATATATGTTTTTGCCTTGAAGTACTGGCAAAGAAGAATAATACTGACAGACGACTGAGGTGAAAAAACCGACAGTTGGCGGTATATCAATTGGCAGTCGTATCCCCGTCGCAAAAGCTGCGTTCTGCGATTGCCAACACACTGGCCCAGCGCGGCAATTATAAACAATATTTGCCTTTTTTTGGGAAGGTCTATATACAGCAGTAGACTTCCAATGGTTGATATGATGACAATAATAAGGCCGATGGCGCATTCCAAATGCGCCTCAGTGTTCCTATATTCTAACCCAAGTGTGATGTGTAAAAATATGTATACTTAGAGCGAGTTATTACGGAGTAAAGTTATTGTATGATTTTTTTTTACTAATAAAAAAATATTGTATTTATAGTATCGACTAAGCGTGGTATGCATCCCTAAATGTAGGGCGACGACCCTAAGCAATATCAGTGCGTACTTGAATATTCGCTCAAATTGAATACTAAGATCTCATACTAAACATTTAACTAATTAGTTTATTCAGAATTGTGTAGAAATCATGTTAGAAACACGCATGTGAATTAGAGCTTAGTTGTTTTACCTTAATCATTTAAATTCGTCACATGTAATACGTAAAATGAATACAGAAAACTTGATTCCGATATTCACCATCACGAATGAATCGGAATTTTGAAAATCAGAGTAACCCGATTTATTAAACTCTTATTATTAAGAAATGGACATTTCATAATTCCTTGTATTAAAGAATTATATTTTTTGGAATGCTGAATTTGTATTGTATAAAATATAAACATTTAACTTTAAAAATAGCGAATCTAAAATAATTCGTAATATTATTAAAACGAATTCCGATTATTATAAGCTAAATCAAGCGCTACAGTAACCCAAGTTCTCTCCCAAGTAGGGAGTATGAAGGCAAGCATGCATCCGGTGCTACGAGAAATGCAGTCCTAACGTAATAAAACTAGTCTTTTACGTAATAAAACTTAGGCATCCACGCTTGCATCCGCGGTTTCGGGCGCCAGAGATTTGTCACTGTGGTTGAGAGCTGCCCTCCCTCGACGTCTCCAGCTTTAAATTACACTCTAATATAGGATAGCAGCAGAGCAGCAGACTACGGCAGCAAAACCATAGCGAGTCGGGTTTTATAGTTATATTTGTAATACTCATCATGAATGACTTATTGACTTGAAAATAATGTTTTAAAAAAATATTTCTATATGACGGTGATCCTATCTTGCGTGCCAGAGGTCGTGGGTTCGATTCCCACCCAGCACAAATATTTATACGATGATATTTGATTTCGTTCTGCGTATCTGGGCGTTAAAAATGTGTATTGTGATTTCAGTGACTTATTACGGAGTCAGATCAATATTTGAGATGTTGTGGGAATTTATTATTCATTATTGATAAAAATAATTATGTGACAGTAAATATATTTATTACTTCCAGAAAAAGATGATTGTTTTTGAATAGTCGAGATTTTGTACTGTAGAAAATAAATATTTCAGAGATTTTTTTTTATTTCAATGAATTAGCTTTATATTATTTCTAAAGTATTTTATGACCAGTTTTAATATATTAGTCTAGAAAAAGATATATGCAATGGCATCATATTAATTCAGATAAACTGTAATAAACAAAATTATACACGAACATAAAAACAATATTAGAAGAAACTATAAACAATGTAATGAGTGAAATGACTATCACAAGAGATTCTATGAAATTATACAAGACCCGAGCGCCAGTTTACCGTTTGTGAATTGTAATGTCAACATTCTAAATAATTACTAAAAAGATTAGTGAATACTGTAAAAGCCCGAGTTATGATAAATCCTATAATTTACCGGTGCAACCTAGGATTTACTAATACAACATGGTAAATGTTAGAAATACTAAAAAAAAGATATTACGGTAATTTATCAGAATTTGTTAAGATTTTTTGACAAGGCCCCGACGCTGCGGGGATGCAGTCGTCCCATGCGTACCAATCGTTGCAGATAGCATTCACTTACCTTGCCACCGTAGTTCGCTTATTGCCACTTAGTCTTCAGCTCGCGGGCTGCCTCGCCCCTCCCAAGAAACGCAGCTCTTAACCACAGTCTAGGGGTACACAGCAACCTCGTAGTATCAGTTATGCGGCGATTCCTTCTCGTCTTCCTTGTTTTTTAGTACTCCAAATATTTACCAACATATATTAGTAAATCCTAGATTATATCGGTATATACAGGATTTACCGTTATTCAAGCTATTACAATAACAGCTCTCGCGACTTGAATGCTGCTGCCCATTTTTCCAATTGAGCTCCACTGCTTCGGGTATCTACCATCGTCTCCCGGTACAGATACATCAATCCGGTACAATACTTAGTACAGGGGTAGGTACTTTTCCACTCTGAAGGTACCCCACGGCAGAGTAGAATAGTACCCATAAGACAAACAAAAATACGAAAATATTTACTAGCTATTGTGTGCTTTATAACGTTTTTTTAAGACATATGAATCTAATTAGACAACTAAAAACATGCAAAATATTTAGATTACTTATATCAATTTTGCTCACTCACCTCGTTCCCCGTCATGTTTCAAAACCAGCGAAAGTGGTTTGACGTCATAATTTCTAAACCTCAGCTTCCTTGCACCCCAGGCGTGCACCAGACCGCGGTACGGTAGATCAACTGGCGATTGAGACCTCCCACCGCAGAGAGGATATTTATTGAACCACTGATGTTGATCTTAAAAGAAATAAAAGCACAGATTAAATTTGTGACCACGGATAAAGCAAAAATAGTATCTGCGTTTTTTATGACGTGACATCGATACAAGTACTTATGATGAAAACGCAATGTAAAGGATTCCTAAAAGTTTTTTTAAGTCTTTTCCTAGGTTTGCACTTTAACTTTAAATTAAGATATAAACTATCCTATCTTGAAGTTGGTTCAAACTTAGCACAAGCTAAATTTGATTTTACGGTTGAGAAGTTTAGAAGTTCATGCCTGACAAAAATCGTGTCTTGAAATTTTTTATACATATATAAAGATCATACTACTGGGCATGGGCCTCTCCAAGAAAAGGGAAATTTGCCCATAATTGCAGCGCTGGGCACGCAAGTTAGCAATCGCGGTGGGGATGCTGCTACCCACCCCCACTCTGTGCGTTTGAGCTACACTGATTCAAGTGGATATATGCCATCTGTCGGTTCTGGTATCCTAGTCACCTTTTACAACACCTGACACAGAGGGTGTCACACAAACCGAATATACTACGAACACATTGGACACCGTATAGCACTATTCTACTCTGCCGGTACCTCGCGGCTAATAAAGATATTTTACTGTTCCTGTTATTTGATATCCATAACATAAGTACTTAAGGTTATCTCTGAGTAAAGTCAACGTATGAGATGCGAAGTAAATTTTAGAAACATAAAGGCTAGTAAGTACCTACTATTTACAAGTCAATTCAGGACGTGGTATCTGGCACTTATTTCGCTGGTTATCCTTTGTTTGTAACAATTGTACTTGAATTTAAAACAAGTTTGCAAGTAGACATTTACAAGTTTAGCAATAAAAATAGTTGAAAGTTTCAAAATATATAATTAAAATAGAAAAGCTATAGATGCTATATGTTTTGTTCAGAATTAAGCAAATTACGAAAAAATACATGTAGAAAAAATACAAACAAGAACCAAACTATGGAGGATATCCTTATTTTTAATTACACCACATTCGTTGTGATTTGTATTCTAGATACGTACGTACGTAACGGTACTTTTAGGGACTTCATAATATGTTATGAAATTCATAATGCAATAGAGATATTGTTTTAAGATCCCTTACGTTTTACGTAATACAATCGACATCGCTATTAAGCTGTCAGTTGCGTAATGCTGCTGTTAAAACATTTATGTCAGAAAAGAAAAGGCAACGAGGCAGCAAGGTCGTCTCGTCAGTCACAGTTTGATTAATTTCTAACAAAAAAAAGTATTGTTAGTACACAAATAATTCTGTGAAGACGATGATGCCAAAAGTGTTTTTGCGTGATTTTGCCTAGAATCTATTTATATAATCTACCAATGAATAAAAAAAACAATGGTTTTTCAACTGCACATTACTGGCCTTGCTAAAAACCCCTTACAAGATATAAGTAGATATTATTATATTATATCTACTGTTATATCTAAGATTTACGCGTTAACTATTCATAATAAAACTACTCTCTTAATGACTTTAAAACGTTGTTTAGCCGTGTTTTAAAATAGTAGTTTTATTAACAGTAGATGATATGAAGAAGTATAATAAATTATGACACAGTTTCGTACAGTGTTTAATAGGATATCAAAAAAGGTTCAATTCTATAGATTTTAGAAATTTTAATAGCAACTATAAATTGTTTTTCTTAAAACGAATTAATATAGTGAGCTAAATAATATCCTAGTTAATCATTTATTTACCTTTATAATTCCAAGTACTACTCAAGTTCACTGTAAAAGAAACAAAAAAAAACGTTAAAAGAAGTTATTAATGACATATATAAACACTTTATATATTTTAAGATGTTGTTCTTGACACTGATAAGATAAGTAAGCACTGTTAGATGTAGAAATGTTTATTTCAGGTTGCAGTGATGAGATGACACGAAACACAACCTGCCGAACTCGTTTCATTTACTCACATTATAATTATCCATTTCGCACATGTCTTATTGGAATACGGTGAATAAGGGATAAGTAAAATTCAATAAAACTAACAATTAATGCTAATCTGTACATTACTCCACCAGACTAAGATTAGAAACCGTAGACTTATTTTACAATTAGTTCTGTTCTGTTGTTGTACCTTTAGTAGAGAAAATAATTATTAATTCACACAACTTCTCATGCATCGACATGATCCAAAAAAGTTGCTTAATGTAATTTTGGTACAAACATCAGGTAACAGAGGAATCATTATTATTTAATTCAACTACAATACATGATTTACACCTACATACAGAACAAATACAAATACTCATCATACAAATATTTGTCATGGGTGGGGATCAAACCTACGTCCTTTAACATAAAAACCATAGTAGCAATCGGGTCTATAATTTTTTTTATGTCAAGTTAAAGAGCAACCCGGTGCACTTACCACTGAAAACTTAGAAAATCTGTAAAAACATTTTAAACACACAATTTTAAATAAATTTGCGGCAATAACCAACAAATAGGCAATAAAGGTATTTCATAAAGTTCACAAGGCATTCTAATTTTATGTAACAAGAAGATGACGTCCTGATAACTCTATTTTATGACGAGGGTAAAACCACTGAATAAAGCAGGGGGAAATGAAACGGAGACACAAGAATAAAAAGGATTACCTAGTCTCTGATAAAGAGCAAAGTTTAAATTGATTTTGAAAACTAAGTTTTTATAATAACTTCTTATAAAATATTAAGATCTAAAGATTCAATTAGTAGAGATGAATTGATGTCTGGATGTATAGATGTATTGACTTTTTCTTACGCTGAAAAATGACACATATTTTATTGATAATCTGGAATAACTTAAGGCCTACTTTTTTTTCAAAAAACATGCTTGGGCTAAATATGGCTTTCATTTTTATATTAAAAATCTCATTCTAAAACAATAACTAAAGTCACCGAAGTCTATAGACGCTCACAAGAATATCACTAGTGCGTGCGTACCAATCTTGTGCTTTAAACATATTATGTCACACCAATTTGACTGCCTCTATCACCCTTCAAATACGGAAATACACACCCTGATATTTACTATATAAGTAGACTTTGTACAAGGTCTACCCTTCTACTAAACAAAGAAACATCGTAGAACAAAACAAAAACACATACACAACATATTTTGTTAAATATTAACGAAAAAAGAAAGGAAACGGTTGCCGCAAGGTATTTTTTGTTCAACGTATCATCATGATAACTGCGCTAGGCAGGCGTGGTTGCAATCGTAGAGCACGACATAGTGACGAAAATAGTGCTGACCATATTTAAATCAAATTAAATTAATAATAATATTATGTGAGCGTGCATAAAAAAGTAAAGACTATTTTAACGTTGGTGTACTTACGCAAAGTTGAAAGGTCGCGTTTTGTAATTTCTTCATTTAAACCCTGAAACAAGCGTCAAAACGTTGAATTAAAAAATAAACTAAACTGAATTGGATGGCGAGAGCGCTTTTGAGAATGTTGTTTTGGGAAATAAATTAAGTTTCCACTGCGTACAATATTGTCTAGAGTTGTTTTGTTGCTAAGTTTTTGGATGGTACTAATGATTTTCTTGTTTAAATGCTTGTACCAAACAAAAGCAACGTTAAAATAAAACGGAATAACAATTTAACTATTAATAAAATGGAGACTAAAATAATTTTACTTTATTATTAAGGTCACATTTGATATCGAGCTTTCGATTTGGTAGCAATTCGGTATTTATCATGAACGAAAATTGTAGTTTCCGCCAATTGTAACATCTACTACCATTTTTTTTTAATTTTGAAAAACATATTATAATTTTATATGCATATAGATTATATGTATGTTGAAAAACAAAATATCTACTTACAGCTGTAAACCTATAATCGTAATCCTTATAGCTTACTCCAGGAAATTGTTTCGGGAGATGGAATACCCATATCGTCTTGGGCTGAGAAAACAAATATTTTATGAGATATAAAAAGCAAAAACGACAAGCCCAAGTTATTTTATGCACAAAATATTTTATAAGGAATATTACTCCTTTTACATTTAATAAGTAATGGAGATGTAAGGTTGAAAATCAAGGGAAAGCAACTTGGGAAGCAACAGTACCTTCTGATGTGATGATGTAGTGATTTAATGTATTGTTTTATTAAATGTAATGTTTTTGTTAGAGCAAAATTCAAAATTTTATAAATTTTAAACTTAAATTCTCTTCAAAAGTTTCTATTATTAGAGACGGCCCCTCTCGAGTTTAAAGTAAAATATATTTTATAAAAAAAAACAAAATTCTGAGCCCATATATGTCTGGAATGAAGACTGATCTTACGGGTATGTATATGATCATAAGGTAAGTATACTCATATACTTCAGGTTGATTAAATATATCAAGTGATCTGGTTTTAGTACTACAATAATTTTTCTATTTTCAAATAGCAGATCAAAGTTCCCTGAAAATGGTGCCGTTGAGAAGCAGATTAACGGTTTGAATACAAAATTTTATATTCATTTTCGAATTTTATGCACGTATTTTTTATTATTTGTGATGCCTTGGTAAACATGCAGAGTAGAATAAAACCATCCCTATACCAGATATCACAAGAAGCGACTGAGGTACTAAAACAGAATGTGGTATATATGTGAAATGTAGCGCAACTGCAACAGGGCAATAGCGAGGCAATTATTGGGCAAAAACCCCATTGTTCAGGAGATATTTAATATATAATATAGATAAGTAGTTATTCAATATACTCTTAGGTTTTATTCGGTATTATTTCATAATACTTGAAACAATATTGATACAATACTTAAATTTTTCTATAACAGATTATATTGGCTTTTACGAGCTGAGAATTTCATCATTTTTGTTAAAATACTTTCTCTCTAGGATTGCTAGCTACATGTTCGCACGTATGTTCTGTTCATGTTTTTATACTCAATGTTCAACATGAGCTAGATCATAAAGAAAGTTCGTCTGTATTGGTCTCACTCTCACCTTTGTCTCCGAACAAATAGAATTGTTTGCATTGCTTTGTCTCGGATTGGTGGCAGAATTGAGAGAAGCAGTGAAAATATTGGGTAATATGTTCAAGACATAAGGTTGGCAATGCGTTAGTGGTGTAATATTATGAGCGTCTATATATTGCGGGCTGTATGCATATTTGATGACCTAATAAAATGAAAGTTTTTTCTTGTCACATAGACGTAAAGATTATAAAAACAATCGTGTAACTAAGTTTTAAGGATCAATATTGAATTGAGCAAAATCCTATTTACTACTACGAAATATTATTAAAGCTTACTAAAATGATAATATATTGAGTTTTACTTTCCCTCGTTGGCTTTATCGCTTTATAACATTAACTTCAGATAAATGTTTACATAGGACTTCAGTAACGAAAACTTGCCTATTTGTGTCTAGTAAACCAGTGTTCTGTTCTAGCAAACCAGTGGTTTATCTAACAAAAATAATATATAAAAAGCCATGAGGTACCGGCAGAGTAGAGTAGAATCTCCTCTTGTACCAGGAGTCATAAGGGGCGACTAAAGTACCAGAACCGACAGATACACAGATACACACGATATACACCGACAGTAGCATCTCTCTCATCAAAAAACCTCATTTCTTTGGATTTATGTCCAGCAATGGACATGCAATGGCTGGTATGATGAACTGGATGCTTCTTCGTTGTGACGCTTAAAACCGTTTACGAATACGATTTAAAGTTTCACACTAACAATACACTAAAAAGATTCACATGAGAAAAATACAAGCAAGCTTTAAGATTTACCTTTGAAAATCTTATTCTATCCCGTGATTCATTGTCGAGCTGCTTTTGTATATCATCAGCATCATCAGCAAGTGTATTGGCTCTGGGACTTGTTTGATCTTGTGTCTTCTTTATAAATCGATGTTCTAGAAGTCAATTAAGAACGTAATATTACGAAATACAAAATGTAGTAAATATATTATTGTATAAGTTGTGTTACGGACTAGTAGTTATAGCACAAATACGAATACGAAGTTGCTGTACAGTATATAGCACTTTCATATACCAATAACAACCACGTAATAATTTTAAGTATATAAAATTTTATATATGTCAACAGCCCGCCAAAATAAAATTAATATGTTTGGACTATTTCAATTTTATTGCCACAAACTTCTAACCTTCTTTATGAGTGGAAACTTTAGCAAATTGTTATGTTACGACCACTGCGCGATTACCTAGAACGATGTCTACTAAAAGCGCCATAAAACCTTCATCCTACTTAACACGTAATACAATGCACATAAGGGTTACAATAAACATTAGGCGAAGGCACTAAAAGTAACGGAGGCAAAGTCGCAGCGCATCAACAAAATAAGGAAAACTGCAAAGCGCCTACAAATGGCCGCAAACGACGAAAACACATAAATCCATGAGATATTAGAGACGATAACAGCAGTTAGCTTAACGCCATGTTATGTCTTGTGAAAACGAGAATATGTCAAGTCAAACATACTGAGATATAACAATATGTGAGAACGATTCTGCGAATGTAGGTTTTCCGAATCGGTTCAGTTTGTGACCTCACATAGGATTTTAATTTAACGTAATTTAATTCTAACATTAGATTTTAATTGAACGAATATCTTATTTAGAAAAAGTGACACACACGCAGCTGAGGATGGGAATGAGAAGCAGCATCCCCGTTGCGAAGCAGCGCTCTGTGATTGACACAATGCATGTCCAACGCAGCATTTATGGATAAAACCCCCCAATTTAGGGGAGGCCTATGTTCAACAGTGGACTTTCGATGACTGTTCTAATTCCAATTATTTCATTAATATTACTTATAATTGTATATGGAATTCGGGTTATTTACCGAGCAATCTCACTAATATGCTTTATAAAATTAGTCTATAAATCTCGGACAGTTTCAGTGGAGTTGTTCTCTTATCTTTGAGGAAATTCCGACTACATAGACATTACGGAGACAGATCAATATCAGTCAAATGGCCCGGTAATAGATGAGCGAAACGCTTCTCTCTGTTATATTTGTCCCTTGGCATTGAATTGGATTTATTTGGGCTCCTGTTAGATTTTTGATCGTATCGTGTAACTAGCAACTGTATAGAACTCGATATTTTCATTAAACTTGAACATAAATAAGAACTTTTTGGATGTTATGCTTCTCTTTATTACTCAGTGAGATTCAGTAATAATATTCAATTTGTGACCATTTGATTTATACAGATAGCAGGGCAGTTTTACGATAGACAAGCTGTTATCTATCATCCACTAAAATTTCAACTGTCTCTAAGGATGCATTCAGGGTCAGTAATTTTAATAGAATTGTACTTGAAAATTGCGTTACTCTAATTGCACATACGCCAGTTTTGTAGGGAATAGCAAAACCTTATACTTTTAGGCACCTACTAACGACTACTACCTGACTACTTAACACAATGGTTTTCTAATGCTGTACGATACTTTGAAATCTGTGTATTCACTCACCGTCTAACATAGTTTTACCGATACAGGTAAAACAATAATATAGAAAATATATAATAACAACATTAAAAGTCATAGATTCTTTAAAATTCCTTGAACATACTAGTAACAACAAACCACAATTATAAACAAAAACGTGAAATAAATATCTTACACTGAACAAACGTCAATAATAACTAGATGAATAGATTGAAACTCTTTTGAAAAATACCACCCAGCATACAGTTTTTAATGCAACAAGAATAATAACAAATATTCGTTTTGATTATTGTGTGGTGATAGGTAAACAGGATAAACAATTTTGGACAGATGGAGTGAGCATGGTGATGACTTAACCGCAAGTATCTTTGCGACTCCTCACCGCCAGTTTCGTTAAAATAAATAAAAAGTATATGTACATACGCACTGTATATACGAAATTACGTATATCTAAGATTGCATCGTTTGATAAAACGTTAGTGTTATTAATGGGCTCATGTAATAATACAATAAGATTTAATACTTAGTTTTAAAACGTTGACCTTCATTTTTATTATCATATCGGCCGCAAGACGTCCACTACTGTGACGTTCTCTATGTGATCTCTAATAGGACCAGTTGTATGCTGCGTGTTTCTGTTTTTAGTACGAACGTCAGACTAACTTTTAGGCGGACGTCCAACGCTGCCAATATATGATTTCCATTCCAGAACCTTCTCTATCGGTCATTGTTTCTGCGTACTGAATGCCCTGCCCACTGCCACTTTAACTAACCAACCCACCGGGTTATATCCGTAACTTTGATTACGGATTACGGAGCTTCTGATTTCCGATTCGATTGCGAAAAGAGACTCCAAGCATTGTCCTCTGAATACCGTTCAGCTATTTTAAGTTGACTCATAATGCTAATGAAACGATAAGCTAATGATCTTAATCTGATTTAAATTTAGTTTCTGTTATGGTTTTGATATACATACGTTTCAATTTGTCAACCAATCTCATGTTGAATAAGCAAGTAATCACTTAAAGCAATTAATTGAAGCCCTTTAGTTTAGTTTCCTTAATTGGTCTATCTATATAATATGTCACACTCTTGTCAGAAGGATTAATCCTCGGACCAATTACATACAGCTTTTTGAACTATATAATCTTCAAAAATCACAATTATAGACTTTGAACGTGCAAACTATTCTATTTCAAAGTAAAGACATGCATATTAATAAACATGTATATCAAAAAAGCTTAATTTTTTTACTCGTCTTAGCTAACGTGAACTGGTTCTAACTGGTGAAATTAAAAAAAGTTGTTGTAAGAAATCTAAAATATTTAACATATCATTAATGTATAATATGTTCCTCCTGGTTTGTCTGTTTCTTATACTCTCACGGCTTTTACTAACTTTTGAACTCCTGTCAATAATAAAATATTATTTTGCAGTAGAACCACTGGAATACACATTATACTGAGATATATTGTACAATTACCGGTTGAAATGGAAGGCTGGAATCCAAGATACGCAGAGAACTGCTTGTACGTCAGATCACCAGGCCTTCCAATCCCATTTGCTCATTAAGGTCACGAGGGAAGGACACAGTCCTTGAATCCCGTCAATCTTCTTACGGAAAGAACATGACTTTACGCCTCTCACAATAAAGGTCGTCTGCATTTTTTCGCCAAATAGAAGTGTTGGCATTAGAATGTTCCGTCTGAATGGTGAAAGATGCAGTAAAATTCCTGTGTTATGTGGCATAATATGTTTATATCAAAAGGTTGGCAACGCGTTAGTGATATTCTTGTGATAAAGCGAGGTTTATTGGCTACAGTAACGCTTACTATTTCGTGGACTGTATGCTTGTTAGTCGATTTAGTTTAATAATAAAAAACGATGCAAAGTGAAATAAAAGTCCGCGTCCACGTGACTCCACAAACAGATTGATAAATTGTATATGTCCAACAAACATCTAACTGCAATGCTTTAAATTATTGAACATTTACTTGCGTTTCCACTGATAGTACATCAATAAAAACTGCAAAGTAAAGATTAATGTTTAGATAAAATATGACTGAAATTGAAAGCATTCAGTCACGGCATTCAAAACCTTTTGTGCTCGGATCGAATTAATTTATCCTGGTACATTTAAAGCGTAATTGTGTTTCTATTACATACTCAACGACTATGATTCTGGTAATATTTTTTCTTCTGTCAGGCGTTGAAACTGCAATTAATCCTTACGGGCCAACAATAGTGAACGATTTTACGAAGTGTATAGTGGAGTTAATGGAAATCGATTTTAACAAGTCAGGAGTTTTGATATTCGCAAATTCAGAAAACGTGAGTACCTCCGTAGCGGGGATAAGAACTGAACTGCTGAAATATATATACAAAAATATAAAATATTCAGTACAATTTACAAGTCCTGGCAAAGAAATATCAATTTGCGGGAAAGGTGACACTAATACTAATATTTTGCAACATATAGACCTGTATAAGCCTATACTATTAGCTGATTACTTTATTATAATAATAGACAAATATGAAGAATTCACTTACTTAGCGAGTAAATTAATTCGATCTAGAAGTTGGAATCCATTTGCTAAGTTCATCGTATTATTATTTAATTATGCTTCAAGTGATACAGTAAATGTGGCAAATACTGAAAGTATTCTGACCTGCTTATTTAAATATAATGTTATCAATGTTGTGGTAGTGGTGCCGCAAGCAAATAAAATAAGAAATGCTTTAATATATGGATGGAGGCCTTATGACCCACCAAATTTTTGCGGCTATATTAATGAAACTGCCAAAAATAGATTAAAAATAGAAAATGTTTGTAGTAAAGGAGTACTTAATAAGAACCGTAGTACATTTGAGGGTAGAATACCTTCTAATATGAATGGTTGTACAGTATCCATTATTGCACTAGAAAGAAACCCTTTTGTGGGTAGAGATGCGCAAGATCCTAATATTGAAATGAGTCTCGTAAACGTAATGATGAAAACATTCAACTTCAAAACTAAATTTGAAATACTAGATAATGCTTTTAGAGGTGAAAGAGATTCCGGAGAATGGAATGGTGCGTTAAAGGAACTTGTTTCTAAAAAAGGAGACGTTTTGCTTGGAGGCATATTTCCGGACTTTGATGTTCACGAAGATTTTGAATGTAGCTCAGCGTATTTGGCGGATTCGTATACCTGGGTGGTTCCACGAGCCAACCTTACCCCTCGATGGAGACCCTTGATAATAATTTTCCATGAAATGGTGTGGTTATCTGTTACTATAACGTTTACTATATGTGCTGTGATGTGGCGAATAATAGGACAGTTAAGCGATGATTCTACTTATTGTAAATCTCTTGGACACTGTTTTATGGGTACATGGATATGTACTCTTGGTTTTTGCACCTACTCACGCCCATCAACTGCCAGTTTACGCTTATTTTTTATTTTCTTAAATCTTTACTGCATTATGTGTATTACCGCATACCAAACAAAGTTGATAGATGTTTTAAGGAATCCAACTTTTGAGTACCAGATAAAAACAGTTGAAGAACTAAGCAAGAGTGGCTTAAAATTTGGCGGTATCGAAGAATTGCACGACTTGTTTCATAATTCTAGTGACCCGTTTGATTATTATATTGGTGAGCATTGGACAAATGTCGGGGACATATCAAAAGCGTTAATTGATGTGGTAGTACATAGGAACTTCTCGTTATTATGCAGTCGTCTTGAGCTTGCCCATATTTCAGCAGTGGTACCACAACTAAGCGATCACTTTGGAAATTTTAAATACTACGTATTCGAAAGTAACGCATTTAGCGTGCCAATGGAAATGATAGCGTTAAAAGGATTCCCGTTTATACCACTCTTTTCTGAAAGTCTTGCTATATTGAAACAAAGCGGGGTTAATTCTGCTTTGAGAAGGTATTTCCAATCGTTCAATATGAGACGCAGAGCTAGATTGCTGCGGTCAATGAAGATTCAGCGATCAGACATAGATGCACTTTCTTTTCAGCATTTGCAGGGAGGATTTCTGGCTCTGGCTTTGGGATACACTTTTGGCACGTTAGCTTTATTAATGGAAAATATTGCAAACAGCAATGCTTTTAAAAATTTTGTCAAATATAGATTATCGCAAAGCTTAAATGAATCCATATAATAATAATCCAAAGATTTTATTTTTATGATTTTTAAAATATTGTTATTTTATTTTATGAAATTAAAGGAGTCATAAGAATATAATTGTGTGTTATTGACAAACATAGTTTCAAGAAGCATTTGTATTATATTGTTTCAGTCTGGATGTTGTAATTTTTACATATAAACTTCGCGCTATAAGGTTGGTAATATGCTAGTTAACGTCGTTGAGATTTTGTGAGCATTTTTGCTTTACGGTTAATTTTAACACAACGATGATAAAAAAATAAATTACAACTATTTAGATTAATAACTTAAATAAAATGTACAAGTTACTAAACAAAACATTTATTAATAGTTACTGCAGTGCCTATTTATTAATTACATCAATGCTGTACAGGTTCTAGGATAAAAACAACGTTACATTAAAATTAAATTTATGTCTAAAGACTAGTGCTTAACTATACAATCTAAGCTACATTATTATATTGCCATACCTTATAATAATCTCAGTATAAAAGAAGTTTTTTTTTATAATTTTCATTTAATAAATAAAGAGATCTATAATAAATATTCAAATATACAATGTATTTATGTGAGGTATTTAAAAAGAGAAAAATATATTCTTAATTTAAATAAAACTGTATAATTATTACCTGCATTTCGTTTGTTTGTAAGTAATAATCTCTTTATAGATAAGAAGTTTACGAAAATTCAGCGAGCCTTCCTAAATGTAACGCGTTTTGTTAGCTTCCCTTTATTGGTACATGACATATGACAACCAAGCATTTCCTATGTGTATTAAAAATTAAAGTGGCTGATTTCATCATCTTAACATAACCTTTCCTAAGGTCCATTACATTTACACAATAAAACACGGCCCAAAATATACGGACCGTCGCAAGACATAGAATCCTGTAAACCTTTATCAAATTGAGTGCAATCAGATCTCTTTCATATTTGGATATAATGTGCAATATATTTTATATATTCTAGAGCGAACAGGGTAGAGTCACTGTAGCGCTAAGAATTTAGAGGAGCAACAGTCAACGAGTTCACTGATGTATGAAAAAAACACCAAAACAAAGTCTCTATTGTAAGCGATACGGCTGCGTAAACACAAATGAACACTATAACTTCTCCCCGTCTAGATGCTGCACGTTATAATACGAATGGTCCGGGAACCTCTCCAGTTCGATGTAATCCGTTTCAGTGCACAATAAACGCTCCAACATGACTACGACCTCTTTGAAGTCAGGTCTATCTGTTGGCTTCGCTTCCCAGCAGTAATACATTATGTTGTATAGCTCACGGCGACAATGTTCTGGTTTCTCCAGGCGATACCCGCTATGTACCTTTAATGAAAAAAATACATTACATAATAAATATATTGATATCAGTTATTTAAGGTTGTAAATTATTGAATTTGAATTCAAAGAAAAAATAACTTTCAACTATGATGTCTTAGTGCAGTGGTCAACCGTGTGTCTATATATATAAAAGAAGTTCTTACTGACATATAAACGCACTCAAACAACCCTAAATTGACAATATAGGGGTTAAAATTTTTAAGGGACAATCTTCAAATTAGCAACAATTTGGATTCTGTTCGAAATTTTAGATTTATCCTCTTAAAAAATCATAACAAACGTTTTGCAACGGAACTGAAGGAAAGTTTTTAGCAAAAGTATTTTAAACCTGCTTTTATTTATATTTATAAAGAAAATAATCCCATCTTTAAATAATAATTAAAATAATCATATGCAAATTTTCTTCAAAATTTTAATGGTGTACTTTTAAGTAACCCAAAGCATAGAGTAGAGAGTTATTTTTTTTAAATAACCGTGCAGAGCTGTGTTGCCAGTTGAAAATAATTTGATAAAAAGAAATAAGTTATCTATGAAGTAGGTATTAACTATTTTAAAATACTTGTTCGCTAAAATTTAGCGCTTATATAATTTTCTTTAAATTAATTTTAAATTTTTATTAGACGGCCATGTTCTTAAAAGACGCGGGGAACAAAAAATAGTGCTACCAACCATTGTTTTAATGAAATATTGCACGCTAAAAATAGGTATTATTAATTCTACTAATACTGAAAATGCAAAAGTTTGTTTATAAATATAAATAAATATACACAACTTTTGAATTTAACCTGACTCCGACATAAATAGCTTGAAGAAAACTTTGCACGCAACTTGTTACATTTTTTTAATTCCTCAAAGGTGGTAAATAAACGTGCATCGAACATATAGGCTGCATGTTTATCAGTTCATTTATCATCTATAACCGTAGTCTATGGACATTTACAACACCGTGGCATCATTCACGCGTTTCCAGCCATAAATCGATACTTCATTATTTAAATTTTGTTTGTAACGCTTAATTCAAGGCATAACTGGTAAACGGTTTTGTTATATAAATTTAAATTTATTTATGTTTGGATTGCTTATAATATATTTAACTAAAACTATCCCATTTTGTTATAACAGTCGTCTTTTAAAAAAACTGTTATTTCTTTCAAATTCGTAAATAAGTATTTAATTATGATATTAATGTTTCCTTTGTTGTCTGATGTCCGTATAACAAGTGCTTTAAGCGACTTATCTCGGAGTCCAATCAATTCATGAGATGTAGCGTTTCAAGAAATATATTCTAAGAATGACCAAGGGCGATTAAGTTGTAGTAAAAATAAGGTTAGCAACTAAAAGTCAATTAAAGTTGCTCACAAATAACAATAACTAATTTAATATATACTTTGAAACCTATTGTATTACTACATATAATTTCTCGTTGACGTCACACATTATCTAGATCTAAGTTATAAACAATGATACATTACAACCACTTAATTAAATCTCTCTGAAGAAGGGACAGCGTTGAACTACGAACATCCTTTGAATATGCAAATTTCAAATACACGATGATTTAAGATTGGATTACTTAAGATATGATCTTCACAAAATGGACCCAGACCTCATTGTGTCCCGGAAATGTTCATCCATCAGACTAGAGGCTTTCACGGCGTAGTTTTACCTACGAATGTCCGATGTGTAAGATTAATAGAGGGCGATTTTTCTTCTTGAACAAATATTTTCTGGAAGATTACACACTATTTTATTAATACCTTTTACACTGTCCTTTAGATGTGTAAGTTATTAACCCTCTTAACCCTGAAGCGTTGTTTAGCACTTTGTTAAATCTATGTACTATTTGTTTTTGCGTTTATTTTTAATTCTCTTAAGAAATTTTATATTGTTATGGGTGGAGGATCGAAACTATGATTCTAGGTGGACGAGATAGTAACATTTCTATTAGCACCATAAAGCTTGTCAAATCAAGCTCGTATGCCAAGTAATTTTATGTAAATATTATTTCTTTGTAAGTCAATTATTTTGAATTATTTTTAAAAAAATAGTAAGTTATGTCTTAGTGTATGTTATTCCACTTAAATATATGACTTGACCTCACATTCGGTAGTGCACCTATCTTCTGCGATAAGGGTCGTAAATTCGATACCTATTATACATTATCAACTATGTTAGTAATTTTGTGACAGTGAAACTTATACTACATGATGTCATTATTATTATTATTAAGTTATAGAATTAGGAACTGTAATTAACCACGTTGTTTTAGTTTCTATATTGTAGCTCAAATTGCGTGAACTATTTCAGAGTAGCATTCGTAAACAGACGGCAATTGCGACAGTTTTTTATCGACATACGCATTACTTCGTCGTTTCATCAATTTATTTTTCTACAATAATTAAATTATTACTGTTTGCAGGCATTATTGCTATTAAAGACATAACATGCTACCTGCTTGACCTCATAAAAGTGTACATAATTTTGTCAGTTACGCTTTACGGTACCAGTGAAATAATTCATTTTCAAATTGGCATGTAGATAGCTACAGTAACAATTTATTTGTGACACCATAGAAATTTATGAACACCTACTTTCTTTATATAAAAAAAATTATATGGTAATATAAAAAATTTCGTGTTACGAATTTTATCCGGAGTACACTTATAAATTACTGAATTAAAATGTATTTTTGCTAAGTGTGTACAATTTAAATGTCTAAATTTACAGTTACTTATTGTTTTCAAGATAAACATAGCTACATAATTAAGATCGGTCAACGTCTGTCGGGTTAGCTAGTATCAAATAAAATAGAATTGGAAAAATTACCTTCCTCATTACGTCACCAGCCGACATCCCTGGGTATGGGGTGGAACCAAGAGTAACGATTTCCCAAAGGAGTACGCCAAAGCTCCAAATATCAGATTTCACGCTAAATATGTCATCATAAAGAGATTCAGGCGCCATCCATCTGAAATACGAATTTTATTATGATTAAATGCTGCAGGTTAAATGCAAAATATATTCGATCAAATATTATCATTATAATAGCAACTATAAAAAGTCTACTCAAAGAAAAATTTGGCCCGTAATTGCTATGCACGCAGGCGTGATAGCAATTGCAGAACGCAGATTCGCGATGGAAATGCTGCTGCCCATCTCTGCCCAGTTGCTTTTTAGCTACGCTGCCTCGATTGAATATACCGCCACCAGTCTTCCTCCCTAGTCACCTCTAATGACACCTGGTACAAGGGGAGGTACTATTTAACCCACCGATTTCCCACGGCGTGACTAGTAATAACCGAAACATAAATAAGATATCTTATTAGAGTGTTGTGCATCTCAAACTAATTCCAACTATCTGAAACTGTACTTTAAAACCGTACTACAAGTATTTGGCAATAGACTGAATATTCATAGAATGGTTGAGAGTTGTTTCAAAGAATTCATTAATTTCAATTTAGTTTGGAATCATAAATATATTAAACAAGAATTATATTCATTACTTTTCTATATAATTGAGATATGTTCACCCTTCTAAGTACGTACGTTAAAATTATTTAACACAAATTTGTTCTGGAAGCTATCGGATTTATGAGATATATATACAAATTAACTGATATTTGTATATATTCGTTATGTATCATGAAGTCACTACTATGAATAGCTCGAGTGGGTTTTCTATTATTAAATGTTTAAGCAACAGACAGTTCAGACCAGAGTCGTAATAAGGCCACAAAACTTAATAAATGACATTTCGACATAAAAATTAAACAAATTCTACGCGGCATGCTATAAAATATTCCCGATTCTTTTTTTATATAGATATATCTCATGATAAATTTAGATTACAAGACGTGACTGAAGTACCGAAATCGATAGGTGGCGATATATCCACCCGAAATAAAGTAGTCCGAATGCAACAGGGCGGGGATGGGCAGTAGTGGACTGAGAGGCCTATGTTCGGCAGTGGTCGTTTTAAAGGTTGACGTGATTAAGATGATTACATTATAAAACAATGTTCATGCATGATGAAATTAATTAATCAATTGACACTAATTACAGTACCTTTGATACGTATTTTATATACATGAGGTAGACCTCATACAAAAGGTCGTCTGCATTGGTACCTCACTTTCAACTATTTCCGCCACCAAAAAGCAGTGTTTGCATAACTATGTTCCAGTTGAAGAGTAAGAGTAGTAGTCAAATTACTGGGTAATATACTAGTAACATACAATTTTCTAGTTACAAGATTGGCAATGCGCTTTTGATATCCTTGTGATATTACGAGCGTCAATAGGTTGCCTTGATGCATACTATTACGCGGACTATACGCTTGTTTGTCAACCTACCTTAATAAAAAAATTTGTTTATTCTGTTCTTGTGTTTATCGCTCCGAGAATAAAGGCGCCTTATTTTGTTATCGTATCCCTGACGAACTTTAAAATAATTATGTATCACTCTCTAACGGCAGCTTAACTGTGCAATTCATAAAAATTCATAGATAAAGACATTTATTTCTAGCTCTCAGAGTGCGACAAACACTTCTTTCTGGAATAACAAGTGTTTTTTAGGGATAGGATACAAACCCTCGCAGTTGTGTGAAAAACGCGTGTAAAAAGCAGTACTAAAATAAGATTCTTTAGTGATAAATATGCCAAGAACAGGTATTACCAAGTCTCTCTATCTCTAAGTATTAATTTAAAAGGTTTTAATACCCTCACCAAAAACTACTAATATCTATCACATAAATATTTGTCTTAGTTGAGGATTGAACTAATAAGCATTGGCGCACAAGACAGGATCACTACCATAGAAGCCATCGGACCCGCTAAGAAACTAAAAATAAAAGACTACGAATGTTGGAAATATGTTGGGTTATGTAAGCAGACGGTAAATAAAACTTAATTAGTACAAAGCCAGAACATTTTACACTTACAGTGACTTTAAAACAAACCAATCTAAAAGTCATGCTAAAAACGTTTGATGAGCTACAGCTCAACAAAGAGCATTCAACGATATCACCATCATAACAAATGAAGTAGTTTTAAGTTAGAGACACTACAAAATAGGCCAACTGGCCCATTTTTATCAGAATTATAAACACATACTGTCCAGACCCCGTTTGCTAACAATAAAAAAAAAAATCATCTGAAGTCCTTGCGCTCGAATCCCACTCTGCAAACTGTTACAGAACTAATAAATAATAAAATTATATAAAGTGACAACGTAGATATTCATGCAGATTGTCATAGAAAGCCGCGACGCATTTTTTTTTGAGAGACACTCAGTGATAAAATTTGTATAAATATGTTCATTTATATAATATAATTATTAATAAGATACATACATCACGCCCGTGTCTCATCAGGGTAGGCAAAGATTTCTCCACTTGTTACGATCTTGGCATGCCTCTCTCGTTTCCTTTACTTGCACTATTCTTTTAATATACGCTTGTATATTCTTAATACTTCTTACCTGGCCCTTCTTAGGTAGTAGGAAGAGAAAATTCTATTCTAACTGCTTAAAGTATGTTCACTTGGGTCGCCCTATACTAACTGTTTTGACTTGTACTTGTTCTTTTTGTTTTGTTGTACTTTTAAGCTATTATTTTTATTAGTATATTATTCTACTTGCCGTAGGGTACTGGCAGAGTAGAATAGTACCTCCTGCAGTACGAGGAGTCGTAAGAGGCGACAGCAGCATCCCTGTTGTGAAAGTTACGGTCTGCGATTGCCAACACGCTTCACGGCAATAATGAGCAAAATTCCCCCTGTCTTGGGGAAACCTATATCCAGCAGTGGACGTCCAATGGCTGATATGATGATTATTCTACTCAATTATTAATTCATTTTAAGGCATTTTGTTTCAATTTTATATTATATTTTTATGTATACAAGACCTGGTAAAGAAAATAAACAAAAAGTCTAGTTATGAGGTGGAAATTTTCTGAATAGCGTCCAATTTCCATTTGAATTTAAGATTTATTAATACGTAAGGGAAATCATAGTGATTAATTGCGCGGCTGGGGATCGGAATATCACTCTCCACTGCTCTAATCCAAGTACGGCTCTGTTACCAAACCCCGCCGGGAAAATTTTGCTACCGATAGATACAAAGGGTTGTTCTAAAAATAGAACAGAAAACAACAACACATATAAGTTTCGTTGAAACATTTAGGGAAAATTCTATTTGATATTCTACTGGCTTTTACTTAAAGATTTTTAGGGACTATATACACATGAATACCACACTAATACCAAACTTCACTAATAGCAAGCTTAATAAATTACTAAAAGTCAATTAATAAAAATTACTCAACATCTCGTACGTTGACTTGACACCGAGATAAGTAGTTCAAAGTACTTGTGTTACAGATATCAGAAAACAGGGAAATTAAAAATATAGTACTTAAATATATATTTACGCTAGACAAATACAAAATAAATACAAATATTCATCGTATAAATATTAGTCGTAGGTGGAGATCGAACCTACAACTTTGGTGCATAATACATGACCATACCATATGTACAGAAATTTAGAAATAGAAGGCTGCGACTGGCTGGAAATAAACTTGGATTATTGTCTTGCCGATGAATAAGATATAGAGAAGCTATACTAAAATATCTTCGTGAACGTGTACGAGTAATTTTGACTAGGTGGCATGTAAAACTAAGCTTATTTAATACAAAGCCACGACATACTCTGGACAATCAATCTAAAACTCATGCTAATATATTTCATGACCAATAACAAAGAGTTTTAACTGATATCATCATCAAGACTATCTCTCAATACCATTTCTTGATTGCCCTTGAACGTCTTCGTCAAAACATCATCATATCAGCCGTTATAAGTCCGTTTTTAGATATAGGCCTTCCCAAGAAAGGGGAATTTAGCTCGTAATTACCTCACATTATTTTGCGCTAACACTGTGAACGCTGGCTGAAACTGTCCAGATAAATCGAAATAATGTACAAGAGTTATATCATCATCAACATTACAGTCCACTGCTAAACATAGACCTCAGAACAGGGGAATTTTGCCCATAATTGCCGCGCTGGAGAAGCATGTTGGATGTGGGATGCTGCTGCCCGTCCCCACCCCAAACATTTGAGCTACACTGTCTCGGATGGAAATACCGCCATTTGTCTGTTCTATTAACTAAGTCGTCTCTTACGACACCTAGTACAGAAGGAGGTACTATTCCATTTTGCCAGTACCTCACGCCTAGGGATAGCCTACAGTAACGATTTCTTATCCTCATCGCACCCGTGCAAAGCCGGTGCGGATCGTCAGTTGCTAATAAATCACATTTGTGCAAACAAATTAAACTTTTAGTTTGATCTGGATGCTACTATGGCTGATATTGTTTATACTTAACTAAAGGAAAAGTTAAGTCAAACTATATTTAATTCTGGTAGAGGATATCACGAATTTGGACCGAGTATATGAACGATTTAACTTCGCACGAATAAACCAACTTATTAACAGAGTGGGATGCACGGACAACAGAGTTTATAATGCGCATACGTTTTCTATATAGTAGTGTTGCGCACGATTTTTTTTATTATATATATGTATATATATATATATATATATATATATATATATATATATATA
>JACJUM010002878.1:15481956-15578888 GCA_020976665.1 Heortia vitessoides
TACCTCATGTTGATCTAAGCTATTGATCCCGGCAGCGTGTGCATGATGGACCACAAACGTAAATATAGCCAGTGTCCCGATAGTGGGGACAATAAAATATGACTGACGATTATAACGCTTTATTTGATAGTTTAACCCAGGGAAATCCTAAAATGTTTAGTCAAAACACGCACCTATTCTTAGAAACCCAAGTATCAAATTAACTAATAAAACGATTTGTTCCTACTCAAACTGTAACATGGTGTTAAATATCAAGAACATTGAAGCTCAAACAATTAGAAGTCCTCATACACAAGGGTTCAAGTATTAACATAATCGTATATTATTTATTGTTGCTGTTTCGCTAAAAAGCTACTAGGAATAGCTTAAAGGATAATACCATAAAGTTTTATTGATGTTAAGGTTTATAGAAATAACAGTCGGTCATTAACCCAACAAAAAACTTAAAGTTACCTGATTGGAAGTCGGCCATCACTTTTTCTCTCATAAACATGCGTGCCTCCGACGTCTCTCGCTAGACCGAAGTCAGCAACTTTACATGTCCTCTCTTCCGTTATGAGAACATTCCTAGCTGCTAAATCTCTATGGATGATCTGGAAATTAAAAGAATCCTAATCAGTTAATGACGGTAAGTAACCAGTGAGTCAATGAGTGAAGGCGCTCATGGACATCTGCAACAAAAAAGATGTGGCCGGTCTTTAAGAAGAGAATCGATTTTGCTCTCGAAGGTCCCTAACGGTCTGGGAATACCGTCGCAGTGAGTTTATTCGATATACTCGTATCAGAGGTCCGAGTGAGAAATTTGCGCTGAAATCGTACAGTTGACCGTAATCAATCAAGGTTATTGAACATTTCAAGATACACTTTTCCTATTTATACATATAAAAATGTAAACAAATGGGTTATCATGCTAGATTTTACATCTACAAACAAAAAACCATGTCACAAGAACAATCTAGTAAATTAATCACTGATCTCTAACTTGATCATTGATCACGGAAGTGATGTTAATGACTGTCTGAGGTCTTTAAACATTTATACCTTAATCACTACATTACATGTGATATAATACTAATATTTAAAAGCGAAACATCACTTACAAAATTTCTAGACAAACAAAACATTTACAGGTTACTAAGGCACGATTTTGCAAAATTCTATTCCAAAGGACGAAGACAGTGCACAAATAAGTTATAAAACTAAATACATTACCTGTTGCTACATAAATACATTTCGTTAATATTATATGAGTAACTGTAATAGTTTTTAAGTAGCTTATAGTTGTAAAACTATGTGAAGTACATTTCAATGTGTTTTCGTTATTAAATATTTGATTTGTGACCCTATTATAAAATTTTCAATCTGCATCAAAAATGTATAAATTCTTGTTTGAAAGTATAAAACATAACGGAGGACGCCTGGACTCTAAAGATATCACTTTCAACTTAGACTTCGCTTCAAGCGCCAGCCTTCCACTATGTTATTAACTCAATAATTTTGTAAGGGTATCCGTTAAGCTTAGTATTGTCGGAGAAATAAATAAACAAAGAAATATATTACGTATACATTAAATATAAATGTACTGCGATATTACAACTACAGTTTAATAAAAATACTTTTAACTGCTTTAAAACGCGGTTAATTTAAAATGTTCTATTTTTTGTTCGACGGCACCTTGCAGTCATTCTTTTTTAAGATTAATAAAATATATCTCAATTTAAAAATTTACAAAATTTGCTATCCGCCCTAAAATGCGCCAATGCAAACTGCGATTAAAAGCCGTTAAAGTAGTATTTTTATTATGAGGAGTGAACGCGTAAATGTTATAAGGTATATTTTTCTAATATACACCCAGAAGGATTGCAATGTTTCACCAAGACCACTTGAATAATTAAACATTTTGTGTAACTATGTTTGGAGAAAAGCGATAGAAGAGATAACAATCGTTCTAAATTGTTTGTCTTTGACCGGAGGCGCCAAGGAAAGCGATTGTGGGATTAAGGATCGTTTTGCATGACAATGTGTCTTTCTGCTTTGTCTTCTAATTCTGCTTCAGTGACTCTTAATTTTATTATCCTACTTAAGTTATAAATAATAATATGCTCGAAGAAAGCTTTCAGCCTTATCATTTGTTGACTTTACAATAATCTTGTCCTAAAGCTATTTCGTGCGCCGCGTTAGGCGAACAATCGATCTCTACCCAGAACAAATATTTATATGATGATATTTGTTTGCTCTATGTCTGGGTGTTGAATATATGTACTTAAGTATAATAGGTAAGAGACACATTAACAAATATAATTAGATAAATAAAAGTTGAAATTTACCTACATTAGAAGACTTTTTAAGATTAGTTCAATTTTAAAAGTCCTGAAACAACAGTCGTTTTATATGTGTATTTTGATTATTCATTCCTAAAACATTTCATACATTATTGACTAGACTCCGAGATAAATCATCAAAAGTACTTGTATTACGAACATCAGATGAATCAAAAATGTAATACATATTTAACGCCCAGACGTAGAACACACACAAATATTACATTATTATTTGTCTTGGTTGGGATGAGAACTAATGACCCTCGACGCACAAGACAGGATCACTACTATCTGCGCCACCGGGCACTCCAAAAATTGTGGATACGAGAATTTTAGACATTGTTATGGAATAAGAAAATTTTATTTCCTTAATTTTACACAAATGATACAAATAAAACTTTATCAAATTCTAAATGAAATGATTTTAAAATAGTATTAATTGAGTTTAATTATGAGACTGTTTAATAATGATTTTCTAATCTTCTATACGCTTATGCAATTTAAAGGTATCATAACTATTTTAAATAATCTCAAACTCTCAATTAATATTAAAGAAAATATTTCGTTTGTTATTGCAAAGAATTTACTCAAGGCGTAAACAATACTCAGCGACGTAAAAAGAGAATTTACGGGAACAAAATAGCTACAGCTAATTTAACACAACTTAATATTATACATTTGTTACCAATATATACATATATGTGTACATATATAATACATATAAGTATATACATAGATCTACAATACATATAATAATAATAATTATTATTAGACTCACTCCTTTCGTGCTGAGGAACTCCATTCCCCTCGCAACTTGGAACGCAAAGTGTGTGAGGTCTCTGGAGGTAAGAAACTGACTCCCGTGCGTGTTCCCGTAATGCCGCTCTGCTCTGGAATCTCGAAGGAATTGCTGAAGCTTGCCTACACTGACGAACTCCATTATCACCAGGGTTGGTTCCTTGGGAATAAAAGCAGACGTCTCAGTATTTTTCATAAGAATATTTTTGAGGAGTGTATGGTGAGGAAAAATATTTTCTGTATATATCAGAAGTGATCATTTTTATTCGAAAACTTTCGTATTTCGTATTTTGTTGGATCACGTCATGTTTAGAATATTCCGAACGAGTTTAGATAAACAATGTAGGTAAAAGGTACCTGCTATTAGCTTATCAATAATGGTCGGATAGAAAAACAAATGAACAGCGATAATTGCAGCACGAAATAAATAGAAGAAACCCACCTTATTAGATAAAGATTTTCAAAAGAGCACAAATGTCTCTTTAAAATAAAACAAGAGGCTATGTAAATAATAATAATCCGCTTTTACCTTTTCTGTGCAACATCCAATCAGCCTAACCACATTGGGATGTGTACCAAGATTCTTCATTACGATAAGTTCTTGTAAAAGATCTGTCTTCTCCTTTTCCGATGCATTCTCCTTGAGTGTCTTCACAGCCACTATTTGCTCGCCCTTTTTACCTGCAAATTATTTATTCAGCTTATAAGACTATATTCTGATTATATTAGGCATATCTTTTAATTTTTCTCAGCACATGGAAATTGATTAAATGAAACCGTAAATATTAATCAAGATTTAGAAACGTAATATATGAATAAAAAAAAAATTTGTTGATTAGCAAATTTGTAATACAAAAAGCAATTATTATCTATATGTTTTTCCTAAATAGCTTTTATATTGGCTGAATCAACGGTTGACAAGTCTCGAGGAGATGTTAATCTATAAACAAGATAATCTATGCCTATAAAAGGAGAAGTTGACTGACTGACTGACATATCAACATTACACTGTTATAAGTGCTCCTTTACACTTAAAAATGAAATATTGCTATTTTTTAAGTTATAAGAATGAAATTAAAGTATACAAATTTTTCATTGAAACGTACAAGTGTTTCATGACTTCCATGAATTTCATAAGGCAAAATGCACTCCCCGTACAAAGTTAGTATGGAAGTTTTTAAAACGCGGGTGAAACCGTAGGGCGCTGTTATATAGTTATAAATGTACTGCACAAGAAAAATGAAACTCACACGAAATTGGGAAGAATATCTCACTCGAATACACACTGGCTACATTTAGTAAATAAATGTTTTAATTCACATTTTTTAGTTACAAGTAGAAAATTAGGTACGTAATATAATGACAATGTAAAGTCCACAGGCAAACATATTTGCTGGCAATTGTTCAAAGTTCTTACATACAATTTTTCCAAACATCACGAAGAGATCACGTTTTGGCAATTCCAAAGCCCATTAGAGTATCACAATAATATAGGTAAAAAGGGTAGTAAAAAGGGACCTCAAAGAACGTGTCAAGTTGGCTAAAACAACCATTTTTTTCCACTATATTATTCAACAAAGTGGGCTTAATAAATGTTTAATACTAACAAGATTATATAATAAAAACTAAGCAATTTTACTAAATGCTATAAATAAAAACGTAAATAATAGAACTGTCAAATAATTAGAAAAATTACCCCATATCTTGCAATAGTCCAAGGCTGATTAAATACTATTTTAATTGGATGTTACTGCAAATCTTTAAAAAATTCTTTAAAAGTTTTTAAACGTAGAGGCTTAGCTTGCGTCTCGACTCGGGTTTGTACAAAGGTATACAGTTTTAATAAGTGTGACAGTCGTATATGCCAAACAATTGTTAATAACTCACCGTCTATGTCAATTGCTTGCGCACGAAATACTTGACCGAAGGCTCCTTCGCCAATGATGTTGAAAACACGAAGTCTGTGCCGTGGAAATTCCCATTCATCGGACGGTTCTTCTTTTGTTATTGTGGTTTCTTCTGTTGATAACTGTAAAAGAACGCCTGTGTGATTTCTAAATGCTATAAATATATCTATACGGAATTGTTCTTAGCTGGTTTTTTTTATAATCATTATGAATACTGTAATGTATAGTCCACCGCGGATGAAAAACAAAACATATTGTCAGTTTATTCTGTCGTAAAATAAGCACGTGCACACCAGTCGCTACAATATTTTTTTAAGCAATCATCATCATACTTTAATAAATTGCACATAAATATAATCCTGAATTATTGGAATGCGTTTCCAGTAAAGATAAAAAAAAATATGTTGCTGAAACGGAACATGCTTATTTAAACATAAGCAAAACTTAGAAACTATAATGATTATAATCTCACTTACTCATTATCTCACAAGATATTAGTATAAAATAATAACTCCCGTTAAGTTATTATTTTATACTAATATCTTATTGTAAGTTTTAACATATTGTTTAATACAAAGTAATTATCTTAAATATGATTTTATGTAATTAAAAAATAAACATTAATAATGTAAAACTTCACAAAGTTTAAAGTCTACTTTTAATAAAAATCCTGAAGTATTGCTTCAACTTTTTACAAACTTAATAAAATGCAGCTCAGTTCAAGTACTGATCTACTAACTAATCTGAGAACTATCACGGAAGTTGCACAATCATTAAAAGTTCTTTGAAAAAATAAATTCTACGACGAAATTGAGGCAATATCGTTTATACTATGTAAGAAATAAGTAGAATGACTTTTTTATATTAATAGTTGGAAGCATTTCATTACATTTTTTATTTATCTAAGACATACAATTTGGGGCAAAATATGTGGCAAATTTTTTTGGACTAGCTTATAATTATTAAGACTTATAATTTTCAAGGCTATTGGGAAAAAGAGATTCAAATCTTAAGCGATTGTACTGTATTGGGTCAGGCCAATAACTGACCTGTAAATGGTTGTTGTCCCAGGACTCATATCGATTGGAGTAGGTCCTCGGTCGGTTCCACATATTACCCGAAGAATCTTGGAGGACAATACCGGTCGAGTCTTTGCTCTGTGGATGACAGGGATCAATTATTTTTGTGAAATGAACTGTAATTCAAATTGTACGTAAATATTGAAAATGGGTGTTCTTTCTAATGGTTGAGATGGGGCAAATGCATCAGTGTTCATGCGTGATTATATCAACAATATGTTCATGAGGAACCAAAAAGGTTTGCAGAGAAAAGTATCTCACTTGAAGCTGTTAATGTGAAAAAATGTACTTCGAAGCAAAGTGATGTAATTTTCAAGCGATGGATTATGGAAATGGGACGAAAATTAAAAAAAAAATGAAGCAATTCTCCTTGATTTTATATCAGAAACAAATAACTTAGAAATCTGATTTAAAAGCTTGTTATGATTTTTCTGGATTAATATTAGAACAATGACTAATAATGAATTATCCTAATATAGTTTTGAGCTTAGTTTAGTTACAATAAAGTGGTTTGGATAAATTTAAAGTCGGGAAATAACTTTCGAGAGCTGAGACTAACCATATCATCCTTTTTGCTCTTTTTCATCGTCGTGTTGTTGTTTTTCTTCCAAACAATAAGTATAACTACAGCCACAATAACCACAAGTCCACCAATAGCAATCAAAGGTATGACAGCTAACGGGACTTCATTTCCAAGCGAAGTCTCTTCTGCAGTAGATACGTTAGATTTAGTTTCCTCCTTGCTAATTTTGTTCACTACATCATGTTGTACCGGAATGTCATCTGGTCTTTTAGGTGGGCTCAAAGTTGTAAGAGGTGTCGTATCAGGTACTGTAGCTGGGGCTTCGACAATCTTTTCTGTCACTTTAGTAGTACTTTTGGTACTTGTCGGGAACTTGTGTTGTGGTGGTGGTAAAGGTACAGGCCCCGGTAGAGTGGGGAAGAAAGGCGGTGGATGAGGTATCGGCCGTTGACCCAAACTATTCGTCACGGTTGCTAAAACTTCTGTCCGCTGCGGAATGAAGCCATCGTATGCCGTTACCCATAACGAGTAAGAACAATTTTCCTGCAAAAAAACAAATGGATTTAAATCACATAATGCTTTGAAATTCCACGTAACGTCAAAACAGAAACGTTTTTGTTTCTACAAATATCAACTCAATTTGTACGTCTCTAAATTACATGTGTTTATTCATAACACGTAATGTTTCAAGTGAGATTTTATTTTTGAAATTGGAGGATTAGATTATTTCCGTGATTACAATTTCAAAGCACGTTTACAAAAACAATACACGTGGATATATTAAACAAAAGCAGATCAAAATGAGGTTCCAAAAATAGTTTTAGTTGTGATCTGAAGACAAAAAAAGAATACTTCAAATCAAAATTCTACTTAGAGCAATCGTATTTAGACTCAAAGTTTATTGAATCTATAATCACCTTGTCTGTTAAAGTATCATTGACAGTGACTACACCAGTCATGGGGTCGATGGTGAATGGAACTGGCGGACCCGAGGTCTCCAGTCCGAAAGTGACATTCTGGTTGGATGTCCGCTCTCTGTGGACCCTGGTAACCACAGCGCCTATAGGATCGGTGGATATCACAAACCAGTTGCGATCTACATGTGTGATCGCTGGTATGTTGAAGGGAAGCTGAGCTGATGCTGTAAAGACGAAAATACAGAAATTTTATTATAGTTTGTAATCTTTAATATATGTCTTAGGTTGAAAGTTTCATATGCACATAATAGGTATATAAATTTGTTTGTAATCTTTCAATGAAAGTTGATAAATGGAACATTTAATAATTCTTAGATCAGTCATGGATTGAAAGTTAAAAAACATAGACACATTAATTTTTATTTACTGTTCCCAAGTTCACTAGCGGAAAAATGTATATAATATGATAATTATTATCTAAAATATTTGTTTGTATAATGGTGTTGATACAAATTTTTAACTATTTACCAGCAGACCTAGTATTTTACTGTAAAATATTTTATAAAATATTCTAGTCGAAATTCAAACTCTTTAATATTTTTAATTTTTGTTTTAATTGAATAAATTAAGACTACCATTATTTGTTGCATTTATGTCAGAGGTCAGTATCGAATGCAAATTTCGGAATTTCGGAATTCTCCCGATAAAATGACATTCACAAAATTAAACCACTATTTACTACACACCTGCCCAGCGTGGCAATTATGGGCAAAAATCCCTCTATCATAGGGAGGCAAATGTCCAATAGTGGACTTTCTATGGCTAATAAGATGATTTGTAATTTCATTATTGTATTATGTCCGTTACACAAGTGCTTTAAGCGACTTACCTCTGAGTCAGGTATAAAGTATGAGATGTTTAGTGTATATTATTACCATCGTCGTGTCGTAATGTCAAATTAAGCCCACTTTTTGTTAACGGGACATGTGTGACCAGCGGTGGTCAAGGGTAATCAGAGGATAATTGTATGTCGCAGGTATTGTTATCTAGATATTAAATAGGAAAGGTTCATTACGTAAATAAACACGCTGAGACATAAACCAAGTGTTTTATTGATTGAATAAATATTAAAATGTCGAAATCTTGTATTACATCCTGAATAAGAATATAGCGAATATTTTGAATTAAAGCAACTTTGAAAAACTAAAATTACAAGTATGTTAATATTTACCGTAGGGTACCGGTAGAGTAGAATAGTACCTCCCTCTATGCCAAGTGTCGACAAAGGTATCGGAACCGATAGATGGCGGTACATCCATCCGAAACAGCGCAGCTTAAATACTACAAGGTGGGGATGGGCAGAAGCATTTTTGTAGCGAAGCTGCCTCCATGCCTACCCTGCGGTAATCATGGGTAAAAATTCCTGTATCTTTGGGTGGCCTATGTCCAACGGAGAACTTTCGGAGATGAATAATAAACTGTTTTCTTTTTTGGGAATAAACAAAACGTCACGTTTCTCAATTTAGATGATCTAAATAAGCATTGATTAAGAGACAATTTATCTATCATTGGTTGACTATAACAATAACCCGGCATCCTTCATTCATTGCGTTTTCATCAATCTTATATAAATAAAAATCTATCGTTTAAATAATTTTTTGCGCATAATTCTAGGATCAAAAATTTGATATGTACATTGTTTTATTTACGGTCGAATATGTATGACGTCTATTCGTTAGAAATCCCAAGAAATATCCCGGTATTAAAACTCCCTTGGCAACGAGATTAGCGAGATAAGCTATTTTATTTTCGGAAGAAGCCGAGATAGATAGCCAGTAGAATATAAGTGCAAGAAAAAAAAAATTAACTGGTATGAAGTTAATATATGAAGTTACTAAGACAAAATTGAACAAAACAGTCAATAATATCATTCTCTATATTTTCGTGTGAAACTCAATTGCATTGATTTACACAATTGAACATACCAGTTCTTATTACGATTGATCTAGACTCTCACACAACTCTATGAGCTAGATTCCGCATAACTCAGCTCTCTATGAAAGTGCTTTCAAAATTGGTCGTTACATTCTTTTTATAATCCGGAACAAATAATAATTAGACAAGCAAAATAAATAATAAAAATTGATACTCCATCCCTTGTTACTTTAATTTTAGATAACTTATTAGCTTCTTGTACGAGAAAAAGTAATGTCATTTGATGAAATTTGTAATCCAATAATGCTATTTGTTTTTTAAATTATAATCATCCAAGATTAAGTGCAAATAGGTATGTAAATAGGGTTGACCAGTCGACATCATCAGGACAAAAAACCCTTCAAATAAAATTAATATTTATGTTCGAAATATTTGATTCACGTGTCGTCAGCTGCTACTCAAGTAGAACCTACAAAACAACTACACCTATAATTTTCGTCACAGTTGAAACCCAATAAACTCGAAACTCTTTTAACCAAAACGACGCTAGCTTAGTTAACGGGTAGAAAGTATTCATTTAGTACCGCTAGTTTTATTGGTAGTGGGCAGTAAAGAACCAATGTAAGTACCGTATTTATCGTTACGATCGAGAACAAAAGAAATTTTATTACTCTGTTTAATGCTTCATTAGAATCATAATTTTTTTTTGTTTTACTTACGTTGAAAATACCAACACCCCATTTCTATAAAATTCGTTATATTAATGCCTATATTGTATTTTCTTATAAATAATTAAGAAACCATAAAATATACCTTGGTATCGTTTTAGTTACGGAACGCCGATCGAATTCATAAGTAACATTTTAATATTACGTATTTCGTCCGTAATCCAAGGTTATTGAGTGAAAGTGTGAGGTCACCCGACTTTCACCATTCGCCCGCGCTTCGACGTGTTTGCTTGTGTGGATCTCTCTTTCGCCTCTGTATAGTTGGAATGAGAGGGATTATAGCAAGTACATTTTGTTTGAGGTTTTCTACATGCTTAACAATTTCTATTGAATTGGTGAAATTTATTTATGGTGTGCACTGTGGCGATAAAACGCTCAAGTTGATGGCGAAATTGAATACAGATGATGTACAATAATGCTTTTTCTAAACATGAGTATTATAATTACTGGTAGTAAAAAGGTTTTATATATAATCCAAAGCCAAGTACTGGCGTATTTTTAAAATACTTTATAATTCTCTCACACTGATATTCGATTTCTAAAAGCATTCTGTTACGAAATTTGTGTACGTCAAAGTGTTTTGTCGTATGGAGATCAAATATCAAAGATCAAAGGACACTTGTATTTTAAATCTACTTCCCGGTAAAACATTATATTTTAATAAAGATTTATAAAAATAATTGGTATTATTATAACAAAGAATAAAATGAAGAGCTTTTTTTAATTGCGAAAATTAAATATTTATTACAAAAATGTTTGAACGACAATGACTTTTTTAATAACTGCCTTCATGAAACGACATTTTTCTAGTGATAAAATTGATTGCGAACGTCTTCTGAATCGAATCTAATTACATTGAATATTTTAGCTTTGCCTTTGATTATGAGTAACCATTAAAATTTTTAAAGCCTTTTTTAAAAATATCTATAATTATATATATAATGAGAACCTGACTGACGGACTGACTGACTGACATATCAACGCAGAGCGTAAACTATAAAGGTAAGAAACTTGCATTTTTGCACCGAGGTACTTTTATAACGCGAGGGAGTAATAATAAAGGATTTTTGAAAATTCCTCTCCTTGAAGATAAAAGGGGGTGCAAAATTAGTATAAAATTTTGCTGTTTCTGAAGTGAAGGTTCTTCTTTAATTTTCTTGAAAATAAAGAAAAAAAATGTATAGAATCATCCTATGAAATATTTTTCGGATATCAATCCTTAAGGGGTTAATAGTAGGGAGTTGAGGAAGTATGATGGTTATTAAACTTAACACGTGTGAAACCACGACGCGCTGCTGGTTAGTCATGTATCACTTAGGCATACAATCATATTGATGGTAAAAAAAAAATGATCAAGCGACGGAAATGGCATAGCATGTGAGTCACTAACGTCAGCAGACAAAATATTATATTTTTAGTGCTGCTATTAAATGTATCCTCGATAAGACAGTTTGTCTTTTAAATAGTCCTAGTTTTATATGCAGGCGGGAATCTAAGGAGCTAGATCACTGCGCGCATCAAATAATGTAGTTAACATCGTTATAAAGCCTTCAAGTTTGTAGACAGGTGGTCGCGGTGAATGACCATAGCTTTCAAGGTTCTATGATAACTGTGGGTGTTACCTTATTACGCATTCATACAATGTACCTTAAATAATATAATAACCTATAACCTCTGCTTAATCTACTATCATTTGTATTTTTTTTATATTTATAATTGGTATTTAATTTATATTTTAGCTTTTATATTTATAATTGGTAATAATTTATTAAGGTTCAACCAATTACAAGACCGCTTTTTGTGTCGCAAAGTTCCTCCTAAAACCGTATTTTAGGAGGAACTTTGCATCCATAGATTTTCCGTTTATTTTGTTTATATTACTCAGTTGACAACCAATCATATGGTCGATGGTTATGTTTAAGATTAACTGGAACTAAGTAAATTACAGGCCTGCTGTCTGATATAGAATGATTAATAAACTTAATGTAATAAATCTCATACTCATACATTATACATTGAGAGGAGAGAGGAGATTTTATACATAGAATATGCTGAATAATAAACAAGATGATATTTACTAGAAAAAAATCAACTTGACTTAGGTGTCAAGCGCCACGCGGACCTTTAATTTAATGCCTCAATTTTAATGCCAGAAGACTGAATTTTAATGACAGAATTCCCGATGATAAAAGTCTACTTCTAGTTCATCATCATACGAGCATCAGTCATCGTAAGTCTACTGCTGGACATAGGCTTCCCCAAGAAAGAGGGGATTTTGCCTATAATTGCCACGCTGGGCAAGCTTATTGGCAATTGTAGAGAACAGCTTTTGTGACAGAGATGCTGCTGCCGGTCCCCGCTCTGGAAATTTAAGTTATACTATCACCTTAATGCCGCATGCAGCAGGCACTTAACGCAGTCCTTATGTCTCACCCGGATTTCGTATTTATCGACAACAATGTGATGACGAATGATTTAAATCATCGATAATTAAGCCCGATGTAGAATAATTTAATTTTTGTTACAACTTCATAATTATGTAATTCTGATAACCCGTATAAATTATCTATATATATAGTATTTATTTATTTTATTTATATTATATATATATATATACAACAAAAATAAATAAATACTGTTGTGGATGGATATACTGCCATCTGTCGGTTCTTTTACCTTAGGACGCAAATACGTACATAAATATGATCTACCACTAGGGTCATTCATTTCGTTGCGGTTGAGACGATGGGGTCACGAGTTCGATTACTGTACCTGATACTACTGATTTTATTATCATCACTTTATATGGTTTTAACAACAAATGGAATACTGGAAAGACTAATGAACTTCGGCGCAGTCAATTGTCTTTATTGCTTATATATTTAAATTGCTTTTCCTGAATATTTTACCATCAAAGTCGGCAAATCGATAATTTCCATGACATTATGCATGCGTAGCATGGTTTGTTATTTAATTGAAAATTGAAAGTATATTTTTGAATTATAGTATATAAATTAATATATAAGATGTATTTATTGTTTTACAAACATTGTACACCCATGTGAAGTTAACATTTATTAATAACATAACAAAAGGCTGGGTGTTATAGTCTGTAAGTGTTTCTGATTTAATGTATAAATAAATAAAATAAACAACAAAATTATCTATGTACAATACTCCAAATTTTTGTTTTAATTTTCAGTAATAAATGAATAATTTTTAAAATTTTTATTTTTAATTATTTCTAAACTTATTCTTAATATATTTACATACGACACAAAGACAAAGTTTCGAATAGGTTGTGTTATAAGACGAAACAACTCATGAATTTTTCTCTGCCTATTTATCTACTTAAATATCAATGTCAAGGCTGACGGATAGACAGAAGACGCTCAAACGAAATCAAAGAGTCTAGAAATTAAAAAAAAACTATAGAGAAACGGATACAGTATTTTCTCTCTTAGACGTCGGCAGACACAACATATGTATACCTATTTTTAGAATGCGGTTTATTGACTTTTACATAAAACTGCAGACATTACTGATAAACCGTTACGTTGTACTTCGTTCAGTTTCTAAGCTCATATTTATGTTTATAAGTTCAACTTTTAAGTTATCCTTTAACCAGGATCGGGAAATACCGCTTAAGTAACAGTTGTCAATAAAGTTGTAATTTCAATAATATAAGATGAAGTTTGAATTTTATTCCTTGATACTTCATACGTTATTTGGAAGTATCATAGATGCTATAGTATTATTATTAAGATTTGTATGTTTGTTTGTAACAAATAGATTCATTTACCGCTTATCTAATCTAGAAAATTTTTTCACTAGTAAATATTTGTAGCATAAGCAAATAACATAATCTATATTTTATAGCTATAGAAAATTAACGTCGATGAAGCTAAGGATTGCTGCTAGATATAAATAAATAACTATGTGATCCCCTTATAAATAATGAATGAGAGACAATGCACTTAAATAAGTGATCAAATTAAACCTGAAGAGATTCTTTAAAGATCAAAATATTAATCGGCACCTGTACCTACCTTTCCATTCTTCCTGTTAAAAAGACGACAACAATAAAAAAAAATGCTGCAGACTAGTTAGTCTATTTCAGGAAAACTATTCCGGCTTAATTAGACAAATAATTAAATGTTTAAAAAGGATACTTTCTCAAAATGTGTGTTATCTGATTGTTTGCAATTTGACTGCTCTAGATTTTTGATTCGCTTCAATCTGTTTGTAGTAGACGCAATTTTTGGTGATGGAGAGTTTAGGTGGAATTTGCAAATACGTAGCAGATTTTCCTGAATTATAAAAACGGGCGACATATAATACTGTAATATAAAAAAACTCAAAGCTTATCGACCTACGACTTTAACCGTTAGATATAAAAAACGTAACCATAAAAATGTGGATTAGTAAAATGTACAGCGTTGGTAAAGAAAATTAGCAATAAAACGCTTCGCTAGAAACGTTATATTGTGGATCCATGCTATTCAGGTGTACTACCTTGTAGATAAACTACGTATTAAAATAAAGCTTGTTTTATTTTTCGCGTTGTTATATAGAATTATTTATTACTTTTCAGCTATATTGAAATAGCTTATTTATTTTTTGGCTTTCCACCCGTGGCTTATGTGTGTGGACTTTTCATAATGTCGCGTCTTGAGGGAACTTTCCCGAAATTAAAAGTATTAAAACCTCCTCCCCTACGCTTCAGACAACATGACGAATTATTGTAACAACGAACAGACAGAAAAACACTAACATTTACCAGCATAATGATCGTAATTTCTTTTAATTACTCGCGTTTATTTTTGATATTATTGGACGACGGAAGTGGTTACAATAATTGGAAATCAAAAGTATGTAAATATTCTGATCACAATTTCTGCAGAAAGATATAAAAAACAATTGGTTTCTTTTGGACATTCTAGGTAAAACATTTGGTTTTCACTAGTAGTTTGGGACATGAACTGACAACGAACGATTGTTAAGTTTAACACAAAATTTTAATCTTCATAATCATCATTATCATCGCAGTCGTCAAATACTGGATATAAGCTTTGCCAGGGGAAGTGGAATTTTGCCCACAACTGCCGCACTAGGCAAGTGTAGTGAAGATCACGTTCTCTACGAGAATGCAGTGCATGCAATTGGAGCTACACTGTTTTGAGTAGATGTACCGCCATCTGTCTTACCGCTTACCGCCTTAGTCCCCATTTACGACACTAAGTACAGAGATAGGTACTATGATATTCTACCGGTAACCCATGACCAAATTCTGACTAACTCGTAATTACAGCAAAATAAGTACAATAGTTGGTCTTATTGCTTAAAGCCATCTCTTTCAGGCAACCTTTGAATGGGAAAAAGTAGTATGAAATGAGTTAATTGGTTTAGGATGTACCTATTGTATGAATATATATATATATAATTTTGTATATATACCTGTATTTACTTATATATGTATATATTATATGTGCGGAGCAGCCCCTGTACTTGGTGAAGGAGTTACGTGTTATAATAATAATAATAACTTTATTCAACAATAAAAGGAAACTTAAACTAAAATACATATTGTTACTTAAGTACCTAAACTAGATCTAGTCTATTCTTATAGGTACCTATGCTCTGTAGTGTAGGTGTGGATGTGTGTGTATATGGTCTAATATAATAAAAGGTTTGTTAATATAACACATTATTTATACACAATACAACACATATTATAATTATTTGATGGTTTAATGAGTACAGGCACTGAATACACTTAATTTTTAAGGGAAGTGCATTTTACAAGCGAACAACATAAAGAGCAAAGGTTTTTTCATAAAAGCTTTAAATCTTCTTAAAAGAAAAATGTATAGATAACATAAGTATCTCTGCTCAGAGTTACTTGACTCCATAAAAAGACTGGCCATAAAGACCATGCGAACTTTTCGTGACGTGCGACTTGATGGGTACAGTAGTTTTTTCTATAGAAATTTCATAGGCCAGAGTCAGAATGATTTCTCGTCATAATTGAGACTTGCCGTAAAAAAGAAATAAACTAAACCCTTTCTCATGAATAACTACGGCCATTGGTGTTAAACGGTTGGAAGTGGTTTAACTATATAAATCATATTTGTAATTCAAAAGGGTTGCTTTTGTATGGTTCAAACACAAATGTAGATAAGGTTTACTACATAATGAAGGCTTTAAGAATTAATGAACAATTGGACTAACAGGTCTTTGATTGGCCTATTCTAAGACAAGATTGCCTAAGCTAGATAAAAGTAGGATTTCAGAAAAAAATATGCTGTGGTACCCTGACGGGGATACGTAACTACAATAAGTTCATAACAAATGATTAATAAATAAAATATTATTATTCAATTAAAACATAAAAAATATATATTTAAACGATGTTTCTGTACACTGAATAGAACTTTGATACAAAACAAATGCTCAAACTAAACAAGACATTCAAAGTTATTAAAAACAATAAACGAATAGTTATATATGATGTGCATAGTAGTAAGATATTGTACTTACACTAGTATTAATTACCGTTTGGATTATCACACCATTTTATTAAATTGTAAGCTTTTTGATTTTACTTTATATAAACTTATATATTTATATTGGTGTTATTTCTCAGCGAAGCAACAAGACTTATGTCTTGCTATTCAAACTGTCAATAGAAATCAAAATAGATTGTATAGGATTGAGGTAATATTTTTTATTCAAAATAGACCAATAGTGTTTCTCTTCATTGCAGCCGTAAATCGTCCACTGCTAGACTTAGGCTTCTAAATAAAAAGGGGAATATTGTCCATAATTGCTGGGCAGCTGTAGTGACAATCCTTGAGAGAAGCTTCGCGAGAGAAGTGTTGCTTATCAACTATACTCGTACTATACTGTTTCGGGAGGATATTCTCTTTTAACAACTTGTACAGCGTAAAGATGCTATTCCACTCTGCCGGTTGTTGTTAAAGATATTGTGAATCATTAAGAATCCACATATTTGTTCAAATTAGACTACATTTGTCATCTATTTTGTATAATTAAATATTATTTTGATAAATTTACATCTTATCATACAAACTTACGCATCTTTTATAAATTTTATGGTCTGTTTAATTTGGACGGCTTAATGGGCCCGATGTCGTAGATGGTGATCCTATCTTATATGCTAAGGGTTTTGGGTTCCATCCCTACCCAGGACAAAAATTTATATTTTGATTTTTATGTTTGTTCTGTCTCTGACTGTTAAAAATATGTATTGAAGTATTATACTTGCGATTCCTCTGTTTGTAATACAAGTGTTTTAAATTGTTGTGACTTAGCTCGCAGTCAAGTCAATGTATAAAACTTGGTGTTAATATATTATAAATAACCAACAGAGAATGTTTGTTGCATAAAAAAAATAATCAAACCTTAATTCGTTTTCAACAAAGATGTAAAAACCAAGCCATTCAGTGTACTAGCCATTTGTAACTAACTATCTACATTTACGATCTAACTTTGTATTTTATATTCAAGCGATGCGGTAACTTAAAGCAGCTTATAAATTATCTTTTACCTTTTATAGGTCGTCGGAATATTACGAGCAAGAAATATTTATACTTTATATTGAGGTTTGCAATTTTATTAGGTAAAGTTATGCGTACAATAAAGTGCCGTGATGTTGACGGGCCCGATGACGCAGATGATAGTGATCCTGTCTTGGCGCTTAAGGTCGTCGGTTCGATCCCCACCCAGGACAAATATATATATATAGTATAATAATTATTATAGCCTAAAGTAAAAAAACAAATCGAATAGAATAGAAAACAAAGTGCATAAAAAATAAGAAGGAACTGTGATTTGGATTCTTGCAATTGGTAAAAGTACGCTGAGCGAAGGTCAGACGAACAATAGATGTTACATCGCATTGACACGTTTTAACTTGTACTGCAAATAACGGTGACAAGATCAGACATCGATTCATACCGATTCACAATCGTTGTCATACAAGCTTGAGAGTAACTTGTTTTGGTACCCTATCACAGTTTCCACACCAAAATGAGGTGGCATGGTGTCCGCAAGAAAGTCACATAGCTTCGTCTAGACGTCGAAGTAGCAACCACAACACACAGACAACCTTGTCATTTTAACACCATAACGTAGCGTGCAAAAGGGATAGCAACAGCCAGATGCATACATGTGAGTCTATTTGACCTTGATATATGGAATGAGAGTCGCGACGGTGCGACGTGTGTGTTGGAGACTACCAGGCGCGCATAAATGCATCGGAGACGCACACTGATACTAGAAATACCAAATCCGACCTTATTTCGAAACGGGTTGAGATCAAATTACTCCGCTACTAGGGAGAAAACTGAGGAAATACTTCTCGAGATGTACACAGCCAACATTGTTCATACGTGTACGCTTACAGTGTGCGTGTAAGCTTCACCTGTGGGGCCGTGTGCTTGACATATTTGGTACTTTATGTGGATACAAACGGAGTTGAATGATGTTCGGAAGGATAGTAAATTTTGGACTTTATGTCTTCATACATACAGGCTATTGGTAATGAAAAACCATTTACTTGGAAAGTTGGCAATGATAAATGGCACTTGTGAAACACTTGAATGAACTTTGTACTGTTAAAACTTGTTTAAAAGTCAGTTTAGATCTGAAACTAAGCAGGACTTGCAATCTCCTGTTGCTTGCTACACCTTATTGACAGGAAAATATTTACGTTACAACATAACCAGTCATAAATCGGAGGTGTCACAATGTACGGACATAGAGAAACTATAATACTGATTAGCAAATATACTAACTACTATTATATACGCTTATGTAAGTTTATTTGCGGTGAGTGTACATATTTTATGAGTAAAATCTTTCGTTAAGATCACTTAAACATATTATTATACAATTTGTGTTCATAGTTTAGGTCCAGTTATCCTTATTTTTAGATTGTGTATATAGATTGTGTCTAGACGGGTCTGATGGCGCAAATAATAGTGATCGTATCTTGTGCACCAAAGATCGTGAGTTCAAACCCTATGTAAATTGAATATATTTATCAACTATTATATTTGTGATTCCTCTATCGTCTGATGTCCGTGATACAAGTGCTTTATGCGACTAATATCAAATTCAGGAAAATGCATGAAAAGCGGTGCCTATTTATTATTATTAAACATATAAGGTAATGTGTGAATGTATTATATTCAATGTTATTTTCCTGCTCAAATGTGGATAATATAAGTTTATTTAAATTCAATTCAACTTTAAACAAACATTATATTAGGCTTTATCAGTATAGATATTTCTGATAGCAGTTGCCGAGTAGCAAGTTAAACGCCTTCCAAAAGATGCCGCTCGTACTGAATGATCGACGACTTGTAAACTAGTACACTACAGTATAGTAGTTTGTAACTAGCACACATCATACATTATCTTTATAGTTTACCGATTTGAAGCTAAATTTACATGATAATTGTCTTTGCGGTCCCAAAACATTTGAACACTTCTGGCTGTCCAATAGTTTACTGTTTTACTTTATCTTAGTTTTGCCCGCAGTTTCACCCGCGTTAATCTGAGGAATAACAAAGTAGCTTGAGTCCTTAGTAAAAGTCTCCGTTAAAATCGGATTAGCTGATTCAGACATCATCATCATTATACGAGGAAGTTTACTGCTGTGCATAGGCATCTCCAAGAAAGGAGGTTTTTTGCCCATAATTGCCACGCTGGGTAAGCGTGTTGGCAATCGTAGAGCGCGACATTTGTGACGGGGATGCTGCGGGGATTTCTTTCAACTTCGTAACGTAATTTTACTGCATACAACATTCTATTACAATCTCTCTATTTTTACTCTCTCTATATAAAAGAAGAAGCTGACTATGTGACTGACTGACATATCAATACAGCACCTTATCCATAAGGGTTAGCTAGTGAGTTAGATTTATGAAAGTTTCCCCTATAAGGGTAAAACAGGAATATAAAAATTAGTATGAAACTACGCGGATGAAACCTCGAGGCGCTGCTAGTGATAATATACAAGAAAATTCTATAAATCTCCTGCATTCTTCTGTTTTACTGATATTAAATAAAAAAATACTTAAAACAAACAAACACAAATGTTCATCACACAAATATTTGTCCAGGGTGGGTATCAAATACAGCTAATGCGCCATGGGACCCAAATAAATCATTTATTTATTCTAAAATATATATAGGGAATATATATAATACTTGTTTTATCTGAATTTAATAATACAGTATACTACATAAAACTACAAATAAGAAGTATAATACATAAAACTACAATAACTATTTTGTTTAATGGATGAAACACGATTTTGAACTATTCTAACGCAAAATGCAATAAGCATAAAAAAATGTAAAAGCAAAATGCAGATAACATGTTGCTTTTTTATTTTTATTATGCAAGGTAGACAAATCAGTTTACATTAACTCTAGTAATATAACAAAGATATCACTACCGTATTGGTAACCTTGTGACTTCAAGATATTCTGTCACATTACCCCGTAATTTTTCACTGCTTTTCTTGCCCCTTAAACCACAACACAGTAATAAGAAAACTGTTGTTTGGCGGTAGAAATAAGTGAGAGTGAGGTACCAATGCAGACGGACTTTAGTATGAGATCTAACTCTAGTTTGACAGACAATAATAATTATTTATTGTCCATTAAAAAGCAAAAACATGTTAAAATACAAAACGATGCTAACAGTATAGTGCTTAAAGTTAACAGTATTAGTAAACTTACCTCCTAGTTTAGGTAAAACTGTATTCTAGGAGACAGACCCTTTCCTAGATAGATGGTTTCAAATACATACTTGTTTCCTTTTACGAATACCTTCTTTAAATCTTATATGATACCGTAGGTAACCGGCATAGTAAAATAGTACTTCCCAACAGATGGCGGTATACCCACTCGATATAGCATATCTCAGAAATAACTGAGTGGAAATTGGCATCAGCATTCATATTGTGGAGCTACGCTCTGCGATTGCTACCACGCTTGCCTAGCGCAAAGTTCCCCTTTTCCTTTTTCCTGGGGAGGCCTATTTACGTGCGTGTGAGCAGTGAGCGTTCTACGCCTGCCATGATAATGATTGACGATGATGATACCGTGAAATTGTCTTTGGAAAGTTGTGCCTTTAGTAAAATCGTGTAACGATCAAAGTCAACATTTGTTATCTTCGTAACAATGATGGGATTAATAGGCTTTTTCGTTGTTAATAACAAATCATTCCAGAGTTTTTTCAACCCAATTATTTTCGTACGTAAATTGCACGGTCGGAGGAAAAGTTACGTAAAATTGTAGGAATGTTTTCCATTTGACTCGTTCACCTAAATTGCTGTGAACGATCAAAGCTCTCGAGTTGGTGGTTTCAGATTTCGACACGAGATTATCTTATTTTCCAAATTGCATGTCACTATCACTTGCGTGATGTGACGGTAATATTGAATAATGTCAAACTGATAGTGAAGTATATGCCAACAATAAATGTTATTGTATCTTGTAATAATTGTTTTTTTTTATTTTATCTTGTCAGATTATTTCGTTTGTAACGTTGCTCAACAAATTTTACAATAAAGTGTGCTATAAAGATAGTGTTTTGTTTTAAATAAAAACAAATACATTACTTAAAACACTTACTATTCAATCATAGATTGATGTATGTATATATCTTTATATATATATATATATATATATATAATTTTACTGTACGTACGTACGTTACTGAACTCCTCTTAAACGGCTAGACTGATTTGTATTTTTTTTAAAAATTAGCCCACAGAAATTTGAATAATATAGCATTAACTTAAAAAATGGTTAGGCGTAACATGTGAACATATAATAACATGTGTTTTAGGCTGTGAGGAGTGCAATGAGTATTATGAGATACTGACGATAAAAACGTGTCTAACAATGGGAGTCTCTACAGTTTTAGCTACTCCCACTTTTCAGTGGTTCTCAGTCAGTTAGTCCCTACTATATGTCCCGGCGAAGCATTGACGTGTAACAGAAAATTACAAAAGAATAGTCGAAAGAAGTATAACTGGTACAGCCTAGTATAATTGAATACGATATACGATACTTTAGATCCTCGGGAACTTCTTAAGAGAATTAATTGAAAGTTATTATTAGATTTACACAAAATAGACTGTTGAAATGAGTTCTGAAAAAGTTGCAGCCTCTATATTTTTAAAAGTTGTATCAACAGTGCTTAAATGCTAAGACACCAATATTTTTAATACTTCTTAGATATGTTGGTCGAAGGTGACGTCTATACGCCATTAACATTATTTGTTTCTGAGTTAAAATTTTTCTTAACATGTTACATAAACCTACCTATTTCATATGTCTTTTTAATAAAATAGTGTTTGCTGGCGTTTTGTTACCTTTAGACGTCACAATATTTCCTGTTTGTATAATCACATCTGTATTTGTGTATAATATTTATATATATATATATATATATATATTTACCTACTGTTTCACCCGTATGAATTTCCAATAGAAATAGTACAGTTTTAGCGATGAACTGTACTACTTTGTAAAATATCGATATAACAATAACTAGAATCGGTTGAAAAGATAAAAAGTAAAGAAGCAAGAAATAATTTTCCTCCAAACTCTATATACATAGCAAAGTTTTAACAGTGAGACAATTGTACTACCAAGAACTTATTCTCAAACAGCATAAACTATGTAAACCTGAAAATAAACTAACTCATAGTAGACGAAAGTATGTGAATTTTCAAAATATACATCAGCCATGTCGTACACGGTTCGCACAGCGATTTCTAAATTTTACAGGACCATTTATTTATAATAAAACTAACCAAGAACTTGCAAAACAACAGTAAGGGAATGGCTTTTGACATTGGACTACAACAAGACAGAGGAATTGCTAACAATATTATGCTAGACTGGACTATATTTATTGTTACTATTATTGTTTGTGTATACTGTATGTACTGGCTTAGCATTATATTTTGTGTATTTATGTAATGCACACATTAATAATGTGTTGCATTAACAAGCTTTGTAATACACTACCATATAGACACACATCCACACCTACATGCACACTAGAGCATAGGTGCCTATAAGAACAGGCTAGACCTAGTTTAGGTACCTAAGTATCAAAATGTATTTTAGTTTAAGTTACCTTTTATTGTTTAATAAAGTTAGTATTATGATTTATCATTTAGAATGTTAGTTCATTAAAAAAGAAAAAATGGAATCGGATTCTGTTTAGGTTAGATTTTACTCGATTTAAAATTGTTCAAAGCCATCTATTAATTGTTTGTAGCACTCAATATGTCACTTTTAGTAATGTAGCTAAATTGAAACGTAAGTTAATTTAAGAGGAAACAAACGAACTTTGTTTCGCATTTAGATGGGATGCCTAATTACGCTAAGGTAATCAGTTATCGTCTCTGAATACGACAGTCAAGCTTAAATTGGAGTATAATAAATTCAAACGGATCCTCGATCCGGTTTTTAGAAGGGCCTTCGGGCTATTAAAGTCACATGACTCATAATATTCTACCTAACATGTTCTAACCTTTATGACATGTATATAAGTACTTTATTTGATTGAACCTAAAACACACTTACGTCTTATATCGGAATTCGTTATTTTTTTTACTGTCGTACGTATGGTACAAAATTGATTAAAATAATATGAAGCAATTTTAATAGACGATATGTGGATATTGAAGCTATTATTGTTGTTTAATAAATGTCACGGTAGAGGTTACGCACTAGATAAACGGATTATGTTATCTGCTGGATATAGGCATCCGAAAGTAGGGGTACTTTGCCCATAATTGCCGCGTTAGGCAGGTTGTATAATCACAGTGCACAGCTTTCGCGACAAGGATGCCGCTACCCATCCCCGCCCTGTACCTTTGAGCTACACTGTTTCTGAGGGAAATATCGGCATCCTTTGGTACTATTACCTTAGTCGCCTCATAGAAAAAACGGCTTTGTGGGAACATCAATATTGCTGTAATATTAACTTTACTTATAGTTACACAATGCAGCTGAGTTTCGACGGGGCAATATATATTTACGTATTCTTTAGGGACTCATGTGCCATTGATTTAGTTAGGATTCAATAATAAAAAATGTCTAATAAGATTATGTCGCATTATCATTATGTTTTAAACACAACCTCTTTGAACTTACAATATGGACTTTTTGTGATTATTACTATAGAAAACCAATTTATAAATGAGGGTGAAATTTTCGCAATTTTCGAACTCGAATTTTTGAACTAGCTAAAAACAGCCTATATTAATAAAAGTTTCTATGTTCCGATCACAGTTTTTACTATTGTTCAGAATATTCTGTTACATATAGATCTCGAACAGAAAACCATTGTCACCTATTTAAAAGCTGTTCCCTTATTACGAAACTAATACGCTTGTATCACATTGTTTCGGATGAAAACTTGAACTCCATTTTCGGACCTAAATAGGGAAAATTCATACATACGAAATGGAATTCGTAACGTTAATTATAAAGTTTGTTGACCTTGCGAACAAAACCCACGAAAGGTTTCGAGGTTGTTCACAAACTGAAGCCTGTATTTATTTTATTGAACCCATTCGCGTTCCGCAATAGAATGTGATTGAAGACACATTAGGTGAAATGTCAAATACAAATTAAAATGGCCAAAATAAAGACAGTGCTATATATACTTGCTGCTATTTGAACTGTATTAAGCGGCTGTTTTATAAGATATTAATTTTAAAATAATATCAGACAGATATTAAAAGATTTCATTACTTTAATTCAATTTTAATTTATTAAGTATATACCGAGGTTGTATTCTAGGATACTTAATTTAATACTACTTTTAAGCTATGCTGCCTTAGTACTTTAGGGTTCGCATCCCAGCTAGATACGGGAAAACTGGCATATATATGCGTCATCGAGAGAAAACCTCTCACTGTAGTAGCTCTATCTCACCCGCACGCTCTAAACCCGCTCCTGTCTTCTATCTCGCTCCAACGAGCTTCTACATACGGATAAGAGTGAAGCAGATATAGGGATCATAGAAAAGTTGTTTGGTGCGTTTGTGTGCACGGCCTCTGGACATGCGTTCCATATACGCAAAGCTAGACCTGCTCGGCACTTCTTATGTCCTAGTACTTTCTAAGAACTTCTAATACTCCGTAGAATCTAATACACTCTTAGGAAGCTTAGTTTCTTAACGGTACTAAAATACTAGAATGATAGTTTCATCGAATACTTAGCAATAGCTATAAAAAGCATAATCAGAGGCATGTTTGGAAAATCAATTGCATATAATTACATGTTAGTAATTAGTGTTTATAAAAAACTGAATTGAATGTTAAATTAAAAATAACAAATTAATTACTTGCCTTCACGGTTCATCGAATATACTTGTGAATACTTAAATGTAAATCTTGATTCTCGAGGTATTAGGTTGTTATTTCAATGCATTGGTAGGGCAATGTATCAGAAGCTAAACATTGCCTGGATTCTTTAGCCGGTTTTCTCAATTAAAATACCACATTATATAGAAAATTATACAATTGAGAACTTGGTAGATTAAGTATGTTCAATTTAATTTTGATTGAAGGTATTTTATAGATCTTAATGATTACCAAATTAATTCTCTTTTATATTTTGTTGATTATTTGAGATAGAAGATTCTTATTAATGAAAAAAAAAATTAAGATAAAGAGAAAATTTAAGAAACGGTAACGACTATATTACTTTTATAATGTATCCTTGGTTGCACTTTTGTCAATATAAAATTTCTAATGGCGTGTGACATGACTGTTAATTGTAAAAAAGGTTCCATTTAAAAATGCGCTGCAAATAAAGCATTAGAAAAAAAAGGAAAAATGTTGACAGCAAGGAGAGAACAATGTCTGTTGGGTAAACTATTTTTTTTATTTTTATATGTTAAGCCAATAAAGCTGGTGCAAAGTTTTTAAACGCCGAGTACTATATTAATAATACAGTTAATAGATAAATGTTTACGCTACAAATATAGAATAAGCTCTTTAACAAATTTGTAAGCAAATACTGTATTCAAAGGAAATAAATAGGAATTTGAAAGGTCAACAACGAGATGGTGAGTGATACTCCTGGTGTTGCAAGTATCCTTCCTTAGCCTCCAGTAATCGCTTAGACTAAAGCATCAGGCCGTATGTCAGAATGTTAAAATTAAATTTCTTCACTTCGGTTCCTAAGGCATGTGTGTTACGTTATACTTAATGAAACAAAGGACTGTCTTGATTTTTCTCACATTAATAGTTATAGGGTCAGGAAATGGAATAGATTTTTTTTAGTTCCTAATAACTTAACGGGATAGAATAAATAATAGAATAATAAATTTATCTATTAGGAACCGTTTCCACACGAATTAAATCGTATTTGCAAGTTTCAAATGAATTTAGATTTTTCTCGGATTACAGTCATAGCCTCTCTAAGAAGATTAAGTGTCAAGGTTAATTGAAGAGGAGACATTGACATAGATTTCTATTGTTAACTTATTTGTGAAGAAACTAGCGACCCGCCTCACACAAATGCAATGAGAATAAAAAATGAGAGTGAGAAGAGATACGTATATACCATAGCGGACTTAAATGTAGGCCTGTCGAAGGTTTATAATATATAATTCAAATTTTGTACAATAAAAATTTTTATATTTACATTACAGTTTTGATCTATTTCATCATATTAAGCCATCGCTTGCTTTGTAAGCGCAAAAAATAAATTTATTTACGACGTCACATTTGATCACTGTTATTCTATATTATTAGGTTTGTTTTTTAAAAAAACCGCATCGAAATCCGTTGTATTGCGTTAAGTATATAGGGATAGACAGACATTGAGAAGTGACTTTGTTTTATACATGTAGTCATATATAAGTACTTTAATGTAACTGCGTTATATATGAGTTCGTTTTTCTACAACTCTAAATAATAAGCGATTTGTGTATTTGATATGAATTTCAAATTGAAACCTTCAAAACATAGCACTGAAAATCATTCTTAATTAGTTAAATTTTGAAGTAGAATTCAGTATTTACCATCGCCATCATTATATCAGACATAATACTTCGACTGCTGGACGTAGGTCTCACGAAGTAACCACCAATAGGACCGGTTGTATGTGGCCTGTGTCGAGCGCGATCCTGCGGTTTTAGTCAGATCGTCTGACCATCTTGCGGGTGGACGCCCTACGCTACGCTTGCCGGTACGTGGTCTCCAACCTTACGACTCCATCGGTCATTAGTTCTGCGTACCAAATGCCCTGCCCACTGTCACTTCAATTTACTTATTTAATTTTAGCATTAGCTAAATAAAATAATATATTTAGTTCATTATTAAAAAGGAGTATTTTTTTAAATTAATGCAGATAGAAACAAATTTGCAATATTCAAACTTCAATGGGCAATTTCAAACAGATTAATAATACAGTGTGCGTGGGACCAAATGTAACTTAATATTTACGCACCCGGCTAAGTATAACTAGTTATAAACAGATTAATTCAATTTTGATAGTTTTAAATTACGGATGGTACCCGGTAGGTACCCTACAGCAAGTACACACGGCAGTAAACCGCTCAATTAATTTAAACTGCGCTTAAAACCTTTCACGCGCGAATATTGGTTCACGTTTTCAATTATTCTTAACTATATGTTGTAAGTTACTTTGTAAGACAGAGCCTATAATGGCTTCTGTAAAATGAGTTTGTAAAATTGTTTGAGATCATCATATCAAGGTAGGAGGATTTTTGTCCATAACTGCTGCACTGGGCAGGCGTGGTGGTTTTCGTAGACTGCAGCTTCACGACGAGGATGCTGCTGCCTATCCCCATCCTGTACTTTAAGCTGCGCTGTTTCGGATGTATGCACCTGGTAAATAGGAAGGTACTATTCTATACCGCAGGTATCTCACAGTTGAGATAGTGGAAACTATTCTTTCTTATACAAACAAGTAATTAGGCGCCCTTTATATATGTTTAGTGCTATTTATAAACACTGATAGAATGTGCATGACATCATACGGCCCAAGGCGCATCATGCATACGAACAAAGGTAACGGTAGGGAATCGAACCCGGAACCTCGTCCACACGCGGCCGCACGTCACGCGCACGTCTCAACTATTACCTCTGAATGGATGTTTATATCGTGGGAAGCATTTAAAAATAATACAGGTACTTGCTGAGAAATTATTGGAAGAATTACATTACGGAAATTTTTGCTGTGCTATGATATTTTTCCTTATTCAATATATTGTATGTATGTAACGTTTATCTATTTTGTATATATATTATCCGTACCACTAATTTTTCCTATTTCGTGTAATGTTTGACTGGGAGATAATGCCAACTGGCATTAAGTCCGCCATTTATACATTTTGTAATATCTTGTGCATTAAAGTTCAATAAATAAATAAATAATATATTTACAAGAATATCCACAATAGATAATATGAAAAAATAAGTGTTTTAATAATAAAAATGTAAGGTAAAATATTGATGCAGCTCCCATTTATAATATTCTTTATATTATTAAGTCCACAAACAAACAAATAATGACTAACACTATCACAGTCAACTTGATAGTGTAAATCACCGTAGTGTTTTAACAAGGATATAACCACCGCGTTGACAATCTTGTGTCTTTAAGATTTCGTCACGTCAGTTCGTCTAGAAGATTATGTCACATTACCCAGTAATTTCACGGCTTTCTTCAAACCGAAACAAAATAATACGCATATTGTTCAGCGGTAGAAGTGGGGTTTACCCCATTTCTACTACGATTTCTAGATTCAGACGATTTTTGTGTGAAATCTAACTCTAGTAAAAAATATATATCGAAAGACCTATGTCTGGCAATAGACGTTTTACTGCTATGATGATGTTGATGATAATGGTAGGATGATGGTATACTTCTACGGTAAGGCAAGTCCCTAAACTACAATAAAAATGAAGGATTCCGGCTGCGAAGTCCCCTACTAGTCCAGGTGACGTAGACGTAAACTCTGCAGAGGTAGAGGTAGAGAGGTAGGTACCAAAACCAACGATAGCGTTATATACATAAAAAAATATAGCTGAAATGAAACAGGGGGCGATGGGCATCAGCTTTCCCGATAGAAACCTACTCTCTGCGAAACAGAAAAGAAAGAAAAAAGAAAGAACAGCTGCTAAGATTGATGATAGTTACAATAAGGTATGCTCTATAGCATAATTAGATACATTACTCTAGACAACATTTCGTCAATCTTAAAGTCTATATTACTATTTAATGAAAACTATAACTGAAGTAAGTACTGGAATTTACAAGTAATTACATTTACAACATACTCGCGTTCATGACTCAAGATACGGTATATTAAACTTTTTCATTTAATGTTCGACGTGTCGGTCACGGTTCGGTTATTAAAAGATACAGTTAGCACCAGCATTTTAATAAAAAGATTAAAATAAGTGCAGGTAATTACTTTACCATCACATATTTTTCATTCTTGATACTACAACGATGCGGTATCGATCAATACAACATTTCAAAGTTTAATTAACTGCGTTTGAAATCCATAATGAGTAATTTTGTCATTATTGATTTTATGTCACCAATGATTATTACAATGAAATAGGGAAGAGAAATGTGTTTAAGCGTACACAATTAAATAATAACCATAAAAAATATAATAACCATATATTTACCACAGAGGCTTAAATTACAAGTGAAACCAATTCAATGTACTATGCATTGAAGAGTCAGTCATGAAGTGAGTAACGAATTTTCTTTGGGTCAATCTAAAATTACCACGTAAAAATATTTCAAATTAGCAATAACAATAAAAAGTAATATCTTTCTATCAGCTAAGGGATTTTCATCAAATCTCCAATCAAATCTCACGGAGCCACTCATATGAACATCGCCCAAAAAGCGTTATATATATAGCGTAATAAAATAATATATATTATAGCGTATAACAACGCCATCTATCGAAAATCGAAGTGGCGATTCCCACACTATTTTAGATGTAGTTTTAGATGTTCCTGAAGACACCCAATCTTAAAATACAGATTCGTTTTTAAACTAATCGATCGATATATCAATCACCAAAACTGCCGATCGACTAATGAATTCTCTTGACGTTGCTCATTGATAAGTAGTACTTACGCGTCGGATATAGAGTTTAAAACTGATAGAGTAATTTTGACGGATTTATTTGGACTGATATATAGCATTAAGTCTAAATAATATATACATGAGCTGAATACGGAAATATATTCAGAACAATTGTGCTGTCTGTTTTTTGCTAGTTTTGTGTTTAATAGCTCTCAATCAAGTATAATTTATCCATGTTATTAAATGGTCATTAATATTGTATAAGTACATTATTATCACACAATTCTTCATCTAACAATATTGACTTGTAAAACTGAGAATATAATATTATACATAAATGAGTATGTTCTCTCTAAATATTAGGTTGAAAGAGAATTTTTTTTCAATAACAACTTTAATAATCCACTTACATGAGAACAAAGTTACTGATTTATAAGCATATCCTAGGTAGCATCCACAAAAAAATGACTTATAGACCTAAGTTACGAGTCAAAAGCAAGACTTTAAAAAGTGAATGGAAACTTAATTCAATCTTAAATCCAATCATTTGCTTTAAAATATTGACATAGTAAATGATTCTAGACGGCTGTAATCAGCTTCTTCAAAAAGTTTGTTATGTAAAATTTTTTTTTAATTTATACGAAAGCTAATATTGAAAAATGTTGTACATTGTATTTAAATCTATTTATTTAGTATGCGCTGCTGTATTTGACAGATGTCAACTAAATGATTTACAATATTGAAAGATTTTTTTGAATGGCTCATCATAAGTGGCTTTCGCCCACAGTCGCAAAGTTAGACATTTTGCGTTGATTATGCTACTGCCCATCTGTATATTGTACATATAAGAATATAACAATATTACACCTATTTAGGATGGATATTCCTATACTACTTCGTGACGGGAATGCTGCCCATTCCCGCCTTCTTGCATTTCAACTACATTGTACCGGAAGAACATATCGCCAAATGTCGGTTATGAACCCACCCCCAATCACCTCATAGGGCACCTGGTATAGAAGTAGGTACTATCCTACAGCCGGTACCGGCCTCTATTCAGTACACTAACTTATTTTTAAAGCTACACTTCGTAATTAAGTTTACGAGTAAAATTTGTCTTTACATTGTTATTCTTTAACCACGTTTTGACGGCTTTGAAACGAAATAAATTAAAATATAATATTGTTTGTTTAAACATTTTACTATCATTCCGAAACCTTTACCAAAATATATGTACAAGATTTAGTTTAAAACCGTTTTCAAAAGTGTAAATATACAAAAAAATCACCTAATTATTATGTATATAAATAGCTGTATACATGAAGTTGTAAAATATTTTTAGAGAATTTGTTAGACTATTTTATCAAATTTAATATATAATCCTTACCAAGAACAATCCATCCTGTGACGAGAATCCAACATTTAATAACGATCATTGTAATCTCACTGCACTGCCGTTGTATTAGAGACGATTTTACATCGGCGCCGCTTCATTTGTGTTGGGTTCGCACACCACTTGAGCATCACTTCACTTCACTGCATGTAAAATATTTCCACTCGTGTATTTTAACATTCACTTTTTAACACAGGCCACGTTACTCATAGATATCTGAAACAAACATTAAAATCATCATTAATGATCTAATATTGGATAAGATAGTTTTAGTCTGAAAAAACCCGAGTATAAAGTACGTAAGGAAAAAAGTACCCGAATATAATATGGAAGTACAGATCGCAAAAATCAAGTTGACTGCTCTAAAGAAACATGTTTGTTAAGAAAAGACGTTTACTTGCGAATACATAATCTAATGCCGTTAGGCGTTTCGCTTGCGAAAATCTTTATTTAACCAACTTTTTTTTTAATAAAAATTGCTCTAGGAACTTTTTATAAATTTGTTTATATGCCAGTTAAAAAGTATATTACCTCAAATTGTAAACGTATCTCCAATAAAAAATATAGATAAAGGAATAATCTATTGTATCTCTAGCTGAACCAGCAAAGATTGTTTAGCTTTATAAATTATCACAAGTCAACAAAAAAAATATTTTTCTTTGAGTCTGTTATTTAGTAAATATTTTCTGATTATATACATCGAAAAAAAAGCAAAAACTCCATTTATAAAAAATAAAGTTTGCTTTTGTACCTTTACACAATGTAAAACGAATATTATAGTATTTTAGCAGTTTTTTTAGGAGCCGTTGCATATAAGATCATGATATATGGCGTCTTTTCATCGACAGCTCTACAAGAAGCTTAAAGGCAGTTCTTCTACATAATGGAAATATATTTCCATCTCTTCCCCTTGCTCATTCTGTAATGCTAAAAGAAAATTACGAGAGCGTTAAAATGGTGCTTCAAGTTTTAAAATATGAAGAGTACGCCTGGCCAGTGATAGGGGATTTTAAAATAGTTGGATTTCTGATGGGAATGCAAGGCGGGTACACTAAATATCCGTGTTACATTTGCTTATGGGATAGTAGAGCCGATGCACTTCACTATCAGCAGCACTCATGGACACAACGGAGCGAGTTTCAAATAGGACAACATAATGTCAAAAATGAACCAATCGTGAAGCCCGATCATATTTTAATGCCTCCATTGCACATTAAATTAGGTCTGATCAAGCAGTTCGTTAGGCTCTGCGTCAAGACTCTGAGGCCTTTCAATATTTAAAATCATTTTTCCCGAAATTGTCAGAGGCTAAAATTAAAGCTGGTATTTTCATCGGTCCACAAATAAAGAAAATAATGGCCAGTGAACAATTCCTACAGCTCCTCAGTACGCACGAAAAACAAGCGTGGCTCAGCCTTAAAGCAGTGATTCATGGCTTTCTTGGCAATAGAAAGGCAGAAAATTACACGGAGCTTATTACTGATATGCTTCACAACTTCAAAGTTATGGGTTGCAGAATGTCTTTGAAAGTCCACATGCTACATGCTCATTTGGATAGATTTAAAGACAACTTAGGCGCATATTCAGAAGAGCAAGGGGAACGTTTCCACCAGGATATAATGAACTTCGAAAAGCGTTATCAAGGACAATATAATGAAAATATGATGGGTGACTACATTTGGGGGCTCATACGAAAAAGTCCCAACTTACACAGAAGAAATACCAAATCTGTTCATTTTTAAAGTCTTTTTTGTATTCTTTTTTGTATTTGTGGGTTTATTTATGCCGTCTTGTATAATTAAAGTCAATAAAAATATGTGAATTCAAAACTGTTTTCCTTTTACATATAATTGAAATTAAGAAATAGAGCTTTTTCATAAAAATTAAAATTTCGTTTTAGTAACTACAAAAGCAAACTTTATTAGATAAAATTTTTTTTTCTTTAATTAGTTAGGCATAAGTAATCAAAATCAGAGGTACAGAACTCAGACTCAAAATTCGTGTTGACTTGTGTTATTTAACGGGAATATAAATTGAAAGTATAGTTATCATTATTTTTGATGTCAAATTAAAAAAACACAAATGACAATGATCAATATATTTTTAATAATAATGACACTTTATGAAGACACCCTAATCACCTAGCGGTATTAAATATACTTTAGAGCCCATTCTCATACCTAATTGCCGTGCCACTTTTGATGTTGCATACATGAATTTTATTAATTTGTGTTGATTAAATTTGTTTTATAAAACAAAGTTTTTAGCTCATGATCAATTTGTCTTTCAACTTGATGAAAACAGTTAATTTTACATTTATGCTTTAACTAATAACACATATCTCTTCGAAGTAATTTATATTTATTGATTACATAAAGTCAGTTTTTCTTATGTACGAGTTAATATATGTCAAATCCCAGGAAACGGTAATTCATTAATATTCACTTAATTTCACATTAATGAAGTTTATGTAGAGACTCAATTTGACCTTAATTATATCGTTAATTAAATGTAGGCATAAACTATCATATTGGATAATAACATCATGAGAGGTATGCATAGATCACAATAAGTAGAGATCCGTAGTCTCTGCCTAACCCGGTGGGACACAGGCGTGATGTATGTATGTATGTATATAATAACATGCCGATTGTGATGTCCGAACCAACTGAAGGTTATATTGGAGTTTCGACATAATTTGGAATTTAACTGGAAATTTGCTGAAACAAGACCGGATTGGAGCAAAGTTTGTGCGTAGTTTGGGAGGGGTTGGTGTAATGGAGTCAAATTTGTATTTTTCAAGCTGCCTTGCGCTATATCTAAAATATACATTTATTTTACAATCTGGATCGATTGTAAAATAAATGTATATTTTTGCATTCAGTGCATGTCTTTATAGGCTAACGTGTGTTAGCGTGTAAAGTATTTTTTGCACGTTGATAAATGCATGAAAACCAAGGGATGCATGTTAGGATAGAAACAAATGAAAATCAATAAATAGTATAGATCTCAATTACTTGTTTCATTGTAGAATTAAATTATACTTAAAAATAATCATATTATGATTTAGTATAAATCTCTCAAAGAAAAACGTATTTTTAATCATTCACAGTGGGTCTTGCAAACAAAACTGAACGTAAACCACTTATGAAGATTTTAGAAAAATCCTTTTACTGAATGTAAATAACATATATTAAGGATATTATTGAGGATTTTCAAAATGTATAACTAATTGTTTCTCTAAATATATATGAAACATTTAAAGTTAACTTTTATCCCCTCTTTAAGTACAAAAATCAATATTAAAATCAATCCACCATTTAAACACGGGATGTACCTACTTCTATTGACAGCTTTTAAAATTTTTAATAATTTTATTTTATTTTATTTTATTTTAATTTTTCCCGTATTATAAATAAACACAAATAGTATTACGTAAGACAACAAGGGTAGAAAATCTTCTACTAGATTCCGTAAACAAAGAAATCCGGATCAGTTGGCACGTACACAAAAGATTTCCTGACTTAGTTTCAAAACAAGAAAACAACTAATTAGTTACACAGTAATTGTATAAAGAGAACATAGAAGGATAAGTTTCTACAGAAAACCATTATAGAAGTTTTACATCGTAGGTTTTGCAAGTATTGCTTTGTGTTTATCTTATTAACTTACACTAAAAAAGCTATGTAAATCAGCAATAAGTTTTTACTTTTGTAATACATTTTGTCACATATGCCTTAATCATAATATGCTTACTGACCTAGAATAAAGGGAGATACTCTTTGATTTGGAACAATATTAAGATCTAATCAAGAGCTTTTTTCTCTTAAACAGAATTATTTACCTATCACTATTTTATTCGCAAAATAAAAGATTTTTTGTTTTTGTAAATTAATAATCACGTATTTTTCAGTTCAATTAAATAATGCATAATGTCATCAATCATTCATCAATCATCTCCTTAAATTAAAATACGAGCTCATTTCAAGAATATTTTTAGCATACTACTTGCTATTAATAGCTATTAATATATTAATGGCGCGTTGTCTGAAGATATTATGTCACATAAACCAGTAACTTCACTGCCTCTCTCATCTTTTAGTCAAAACACAAAAATGCGAACACTGCTGGTTGGTTGCAAAAAGAGGGTTAACTCTTGGATAAATTAAATTCAACAGAATTTATTCCAGTTATTCATTATTCATGTATATCTCAATGAAATGTGGTAAATCTGATCTGAAACTTTCTCAAAACATGTCAAGTCACCACTACAAATAAAATACACCGAGATCATGTTGATGGTGTGAAAGTCGATATAATAGAATATGTTTTGTCATTAAGTTAACGAGCTATCTCAGAAATGATTATCATTATCCGCCGGATACTTTTTGTAAGTCATCGTGCGTTATTTAGTTTTCAAGGGTAAATGTTAATAATATTTAAATTTAATATTTATTGTTCTGTGTACATAAACTTTTTTTTGTTTTTAACCGACGGTCGATGATACGTAATGGAGACAAGCAAGCTCCGCGTAGGATGTCGCTAGGAAGGATTGCACTAGATCTAGACCTCACATTATCGGTCCCATTAAAAATTATTTTGAGGATATATCCAGCAGACGTGCTATGCTGTACTTGAAACTTTTTTTTGATACATTTTTGCTTCCCGTAGTGCACGAAATTTTCCACTTCCATCGTTGAGAGTCCATTTTTTTACCGGTCGAGCCATAAAAAACTAAGAAAGAGACACACTAATTATAATATAAGTCTCTGCGTTCAACTGCGTGTAATTCGGTTACAGACACTGATAAGTATCTATCCAAAAATAATCTTTTAAATGTTTAAACGAAAGAGTATGATTAAGTATGTCTTTATAAAGTCCATCACGCACCGTATCAGAAACTGGCCGCATACATCATTAAAGATTTAACAAACGAATATATTTTACATTATTTCAAATGGAAATCTCATTATAAAAAGTTAAAATTGAAAATGAAAAATGAACTTTTCATCAAAGTCGTTTTGCCAATCTGATGTATTATGCAAATGCGTGAGAATGAAGGCTTATTAAAAGTTTACTTTATTTAATTTTTTTATCCCGACGTATGTGTATCTTCACAAATGTCATGTTGAAATTTGATATTTTATTAGCATAACAATTCATTCCTTGTAATCTATACATATGTCAAGAGAATAATTCGTACTTTTCCTGACACGTTCAGAGTTTAATGTTACTCTTACATATATTATTTTTACTTATACTATTAACTAGTTGTAGCTCACGACTACTCCTGCCTAAATGTCGGTTTAGAAAAAAAGTATAACCGTCGCTTCTCATTGCCCGTATTGCACGCCATCACGATATTAATGCGGACTTATTTTGATGATATCTAAATAATAGACGTATGTTTTCCAACCCTTAAAAGGGGATAAAGTCCGTCAAAATAGTTTTTTATGAATAAAGATTTATAAAACTAAACTGAATAAATAGATGATAGTTAGTTAGTTAGATAGGACATTCTCTTAGCTCTATCACGGAATAATTAGGTATATTTAGGTATAATTGATATATTCAAACCACTCATAGGATTTTTTTTTCTTCATCTCTAGAAGTTTATTTTGCAGGATCTTTTTTGATTGATTGCGGTATGAACCTGCAGTAAATCTTGTTTTAACACTCGTACTGTGTGATAGCGGTCTGGTTTTAAGATAGACTTGCTGCACGACGACAGATTTAATATGTGACTCTATGAGTGCATCCAAGCTCTTAAAGTCAAATAAAAAGCAGATTTATTGCTTTTTACTGACAATGCCAAAGTGCCTATGGTTAGGCGTAATTCAATAAAAAAAAGGTTTGCTATCACTACATAATAATAAAAATAGGTTTTGTTTGAGTTCTTGTTTTTAAAGTTTCAGCACAATTTCCTTGAGAAGTTTTGAAAAATTTAAAATTTGAAAAATATTATAATTAAATACCTAATGCCGTATAGTTTTGTTTTGACTTAAATGTATTGAATACGCGTTGAAGTCAAAACAAAACTATACGAAATACTATAAAACTATACTAAACAATAAAAATTGTTTAGCGAGTGCCATTTACGCAGAGAGGAAATACTTTCCCAGAATTAGTTAGTTAGAGTCTAATGCCACTTCAATCGACTATAAGAACCCACATAATCAGGACTACAATCAGCCCGTTAAATCTCACTCGTATACTCAAAATTTCCACACAAACTAATTCTCGGGAAATATTATATATCGTTGTTGGTGCGTATTATGAAATTTAAAATTTTCTAGCTTACCTGAAGTAATCTTTATATTTAGTGAATAACTCAATATTCATCACACTCCGTATTTGAGAATTATTTTTACATTATTTCTATTATTATGCCTTTATAACTACTTAATATTATTCTTTTCTGTCTCTCACTCTCGTTGCTCCAAAAACAAATTTATTCCGTGGGAGACTTTTACCAATGTACTTATATTTAAAGTCACCTGGCTCACAAAAAGTTCTCACGTCCTAAAATGATTATATTTTAATATCTTTCCACAAGAAATTTAAAAACAATAATTATTTTAGTATATCAACAAACATTAAAAAAGTACGTAATAAAAAGCTGTGTGTTTGAACATAAATGTTTTGACTTTAATAATACACTGTGAATATGATATTATTTATTTCTATTGCAACGTGAACATCTTAACTTAGGTTAGGTCCTTATATAAGGTAAGAAACCTATATTAATAAAATTTTCACTTTGATCATATTAGAAGAATTGTACAACTAATTGAATTTTACTCTCGTGCTTTATTACTCTCACTTTCTTATTTTGTTTAAAATATTTTCAGTGGACAATAGTAATGAAATATTATTTATTTATTTTAGTGTATTCTTTTCGCTTGCATATTACAGTAATAAAATCTAACAACACCTCATCCTTATCAACGACCTAACTCTGAGGTAAATAGTTACTGTGTTAAGTTCAAACCCGAAACGCAAGATCTTAAGAACTTATTTTAAAGTGCAGTAATTTTGTGTATTTTTATTTTTAAATCTTCTACATTTAACTAATAAGTCAAGCAAAAAATTAAATATAAAGCAAAAAGGCAAATAATTAAGCTAATTAAAAAAATATATGATAACGTCTAACCAAACATGTGTTAATAAAATAACTATTACCTTAGTGTACACTTAAAATATTTATGTGAATATATGTAAGAATAATGTATGTATTTATGTAAACGGTCACAAGCGACTTCTTCTAAAACTCGGAATATATCTAAACATGTGTACGTATACGAAGTAACAGACGACCGCTAGTAAATAATAATTCACAATTTGATGTTATTTACAACAAAAGGTGTATCGAAGACAATCATGAACAATAGAATCAGTTCAATGGCTAGCCTTATCGCAGCTAACAATTTCTTTCGAGACAAGCTTTGGATAGAGATGTAAGATGTGAAAATTAGAGTCTTGATTTAATGGCATTACTTAGTTATACAGTTATAAGTATATAAGATTAGATTTTAAAATAAGATGCAAAATGCAATATATTTGGACTTAACTAAAATTAGCACTCGTGAGTGTGAAAAATGTAGTTTTTAGTGGAATGGTAACAATAATAATTACATAATTTCAACTTGAATTTTTCGAATATTTTTTTTGAAATTATATAGTAACCAATATGTAAGATGTTTGTTTTAGTTATAATTAAATAAATAATGACAATGCCTTATTTCAATCTTTATATGCCAATAGAATCAAAATACCATGCCAAACATAAAAAAGTGCGTACAGATTTCTAAGAATAACAAAATTTAAAATTCATTACATTAAAATTGGGAAAATCCTTTGTATTCTGAGATATAGAATATACACTAATAATGACAGCATTTCAATAGAAACTAAAAGAATAATTATTTAAACTTTATTAATCAAGTATTGAATTATATCACCTCAAACATAGAGAAAATTTTCCAAATAACAGCTAAATCAAACATGGATTGCTAAACTACAATACAAAACATTACTCCGACAAAACAAATAGCTGGCTCTAAATCAGCAGTTACGACTCTTGAAAGCATCAATTAGATAACTAACGCTATAAGAAGCACAATAGAAGGGATATCGGTACAAAATAGCCCCTCAATAGTTGAAAACTAAAGGTGATCCACTTGATCACAGTGTGAAGCGGCCATAATGTCCGAAGCTTTCTCCGGACAGAGTAAACGCCGACTGAATGCATAATCATATGCGTTGTCTACCCACATTCGATCGATCTTGCTCCACTAGAATAAGGTTCAATTTGAGTTGGTACAATGTGGTGAGTGCCTGGGCAATAACAAAAACGCCATGCTTCATTATATAGAAAATTTCGTCCTAGTGATTTTGCTGTGACTCTACGTTACGTGTAGTTACATAATATGATTCCTTCTCTTTACATAGTCAATATAATTCTATAGCAACTCAATCCTAAATATGACTATTAGTGTCGAATAGCTTTGGAACATTGTTTTATTTAAATGTTCTTTAAAATCAAGATCTAGTAAAAAGTTCGTGCTTATGATAGTTAGCACGAACAATTAAGAAAGAGATACGATTAAAAACTAAAATTCATGTTAAATAATATTAAAAATATTTAAATCGTCAATCATGAACCTGAGTAATAAATATCACAATTTAAGAAAGCTATTGTAGGTCGGCGCAGTCCAAGTAACTGGCAATCAACTATGGAATATTAAAGACATATTTGCCATTCTTACTGATGCCATTAAAGTTCAAATGAATACATAAAGACAACACGATTGCTTTGCTAATGACGACTCTACGACCGATGTTAGTAATTACATCGCTTATAAAGTCACGCGTTTCTATGATTAAATTGCCTTTGTATATTGACGTCTTGGAATAATGGAGGCACAAAATGTAAAAAAGTAATGACTTTTGTCTGCATCAATGGTTGTATGATGAAACGTTAACTAGTAGTCATTTCTTACACAATCTAACAAATTCACTTTACAGCTACATATAAAAGCACAAACAAGCAGTCAAATTATTTTCATGTTGTATTCAAGCAATCAACATCTAGTATCTAAAGTAATTATTGGAAAATATGAAAGTAATGACGCAATGCACCGCGTTAGAGAAAGTATAGACAGGAAAGCCGAACTGCTTCGTCATTTAATTCATGTCCAATGTTCTTTCATTAATAAATATAGAAAGTTTACTGATGATACCGATACCTGCACTTGACTGAACTGAACAAGCTAATCAAGAAATAGTTGTATCATTTAGATTTAATTCGATGATCTGATCTTGATATTTGAACCACAAACAATAATTTACCTTTATTATCTCGTAGATATCACATGATTGTAATCCTATTAGTATCCGATGTAATCCACATGAACTATCACAGCATTTATTACAAACTTTCGATGTTTAAGCAAGCCAATCAGAGAGTTTTAAAAAACAAAATGGCGTCTCGTTGCGCTCGCGCACGTAGCACCGGATCTCGCGGCTGACTGCCTCACGCACTACTCATGACAATGACATCGAACCCCACCACTTACATCCATTAAGTTCTAAATAGGACTCTATGACGTCGGTTTAAAGTTGAATGTATCTATGAGAATAACTTTTTGATTTTTGAATTAACAAGTTGGTGTCGAATTGGGGAAAACACAAGATTTGATTGCAATCGCGTCGAATGTTTATGCTAACAGGCTTGTACATAGTTTGTAGAGAAATCATTCTGTTTAATAGTATGTTAGTAGTGTGCTCACAAACTTAATGACTTATTTGTTTTCTCTTTGGATCGCAAACACTTTTGTATTTTGTTCATTTTATCAATTAATATTTTATTCAGACATTACAACATACAGCACAAATAGACGGCCTACTATTTTGAGGGCGATTGAAAATATAACTTTTATAATATTTAAATATAAATTAAGTAACATAAGGATAAAACTTAAGAAAAATAAAGATTAAGAAGTACTTAATATTCACTTGATTTAAATTTGAAAATAAGTTAACCTAAAAATTTGGCTGAGTGTGACGCTTAACAAAATAGTTTACGTCGAAATGTTTTATCACAACCGGTTTTTCCTCGAGGCAATTACATTAGCATATAATTGATTTTTACTACACGACCTCGAGTAAATCGAATGAATACCTAAAATAGGCATAGGTACCTTTTTTAATGTAAAGAATGCATTCGGTGAAGGCCACATTTCCCGCCCCACCGCAACCATTTATAGGACAGGAGATCTTTGGGTTCTTTAGCAGTCAGGTAGTTGTGAAATGTAGACGTGTCCAAATAGGGTGTACAATCAATCAGACGGTGTATTGACCGGTGAGTGAGTTGTGAGGTATGATGCTACCGTTAGTAAAGTCAGTGACCAGTGCACGTTCGATCTGCTAAGTGAAATAGATAGCGCGGTGAAGATGCATCCGATCTGATTCGAATTAATTCGACGAAAAACTCGTTGCAAATCGTAAAGTATTTCGTAAAAGAATACTATAACTTTGTTTTTTTTTTATTACAGAAGAATATAGTCCACGTGATAGTAGCCGTCACTGAAGTCTTTACACGCTCGCAATATCACAAGGATATCACTAAAACGTTACTAACTTTGTAATTTAATGATATTATATCACATTACCCAGTAATTTAACTGGCCCTTTCACCATTCTAACCAGAATACAGCAATGCGAATACTTCTATTTGACGAGAAAAATAGAGAGTGACCAATGCAGATCTTTTTATGAGATCATTGTTTCGGTATAAAAATAGTTTATTTAATATTTTGTCTATTGCTCTTAATAAGGCATTCCTTTCTAAACACTGCAATTTAGAAAGGAATACATTCTCATGAATAATGTATAGCTAGACCATTTCTTTTGGAAACACTTAGACAATTGTATTAAAGAATATACGCAATTGTTGTATAATTTATATTATTTTGTATTTCCCATGTACATTTATGTGCCAATAACATAAATATAAACTGTTTTTTTTTATCTAGTACATACAACAAATCTTATATAGATTTAAAATTTATTTAAATGAGTATAAATTTCTCAAACTTGCTAACTAGAAAGCATGATATAAAAAACACCCTGGTCAATTTTTCTTGTTTTAGGAAATTTATAATTGATATTAATCATAAATGTGTAAACTAATTGATAACATTATACTTTAGTCAAAAACCGATTAAAAATCTATGCATGATATAAGATCAAGCTCAAACACATGACACATACAAATTAAAATAATGATTAAAAATAAATTAAATTAATTTTGTGCACAAAAGCACTTTCACTTTTGTTTGTACAGTTTTATGAAATACCGAATTCTTAATTTCGTGAACTTTAATCACATGACTAAAAATTTAAGTATAAAATAGATCTGGAAAATATAATTATTTAGAAATATAAACTTCGTGTCACGTTGTTTGTCCGAGATGCATTTCTAAATCACGGAACTTATTTAAATCAAGTTTCACTGACTTTGTTCAGATTGATCCAACTTGTCCGTTATCTCAATTCACAGTGGCAGTATTTTTTCATAATTAATATAGTTGAGACAGGACAACGTTTTTCGGGTAAGCTAGTTGTTAAATAAAGAATTATTGGTCATATGCACTTGATTAAATAGACAAAATAATTAACAAACAGGGAATTTATTTTGATGTTCCCGATGGTGCAGATGGTGTTGATCCTATCTTATACGCCAAAATATATATGATAATATTTATGTTTGTTATGTGTCTGGGTGTTAAATATTTCTATTTAACTAGAATAGTACTTGTCTTTGTACCAGGTATCAAAAGAGGTGACTGAGGTGTCAGAATAGACAGATGTCGTTATTATCATCCGAAACAGCGTATCGTTCATGCAACAGGACTGAAATGGACAACAGCATTCCCATCGGAAAGCTACACTCTGCAATTTAAATCACACCTGCCCTGCGCGGCAATTATGGGCAAATGTACCATTTTCTAAGGGAAGCCGGAAGTGAACATTCTACTGCTGGTATGGTAACGAATATATACTTAGTCATTGTATACAAAAACAGAAACATATAAAAATTAAAAGAGACTACGTTTTACCGCCTTATGGCCAATCTATATTTATACGCAATGGGGTACCAAAGGAGAAAAATAGTACATCCCTATGTACCAGATTTCGTAAGAGGTAACTAAGATACCGAAACAAATATACTATGTATACCTATCCAAAACAGTACAGCTAAAATGCTCAGGGTAGGAGTGGGCGGCAGCATTCTCGTTGTAAAAGCTGCGCTCTGCGATTGCTAACACGCAAAAAAATATTTTATTATGAAGACAACCGTTTTTTAAGCCTCGTCGTTAATGAAGGTTCTATCAACCCGACCACGGTAACACGACGATTGAGAAATCAGTTTTTCTTTCAAGTTTTATTCTAATCAATCGTGTTTAAACAATTGCCCAGTAATGGCAGCAACAAATCACTAACTTTTTAAGTAGTAGTGTTGAATATAGGATTATATTTGTCTTGCAGATTGTGAGTCGATTTGATGTTAGTGTTGCATTTTTTATGCTGAGGGTTAATGGTTCGATTCTCACCCAAGAAAAATATTTATATACTGAAAATTTGTGTTGGTTTTCTATCTGGGTGTTAAATATGTGTTTAAGTATAAAAATTGTGATTCCTTGGTTGTCTGATAGTCGTAATACAAGTGCTTTAAGCGACTTATCTCGATTCAAGTGAACGTATGAGATGTTGTGTGAACTCATAAGTATATTAAAAAGTATTGGTAAATAGACCTCATTGATAAAAAAATGGTCTAATAAACTTTATAGTATTAAGCTATCTTATAGAACAGAATTACCTACAGGTACGACTTCGTCGGTAGTCCTTCATTGAATAACAATATTCAAAGATATGTACGCTTATAAAGCGAAGAAGAAAGCTGACAGCCGCTTAAATAGCCGTTAAAAGAGTAGTTTTATTATGAGTAGCGGACGCGTTAATGTTAGAAAATATTAAATTAGTTAATTCATAACTTCAGTTAGAAATTATAAGCAATCATAAAGGATTTATCGGTCATTACTTCACCACTTTGAAGCAGGTCAGTTTGTGCCACTTCATAGCTTTTATCGTTTTAAATCAATCTTTTTGTGTCTGGGAGTCAAATCGTAAATCTTGTGAGTTTTTTTTTAAAGCAAATGTACTCGACGTATTTCAAAGTATACCTATAGGTAGGTCACGATTTCGTGACTTGTCTCGAAAGAGAAAACTGGGCCGTAACTATATTAATTTATTGGATTTCCTTTATCAGGTAGTATCCAATTACGGATGGAAGTATTTTTAACCGTCATTCGTAATTTTTTTTGTATAACTGTTGGTTATTATATTTTTGGTGCGATTCTTCGTCTACGAAAGTGATAGTAGCGTCTTATGTTCTTTTTATTATTTAATTAAAATTTGACTCATTTCACATATGTGTAGTCATCGTCTTTTCTTTATATAGCATTTGAATGTTTTGAAAATTTGAATTGTATATTTATAATGAATATTTGATCTCTACATTATTTATTATACTCGTATGTGTATATATAAATATGAATTTTACCAGCCATTAAAAGTCCACTGTTGGACATAGGTCTCCCCAAGAAAGTATGTTGAGGGTATGTTGCCCATAATTAATGTATGCCCGCGCTGGTCAAGCTTGTTGGCAATCGCAGAGCGCAGCGTTCGCGACGGGGAAGCTGCTGCCCATCCCCGCCCTGTACATTTAAGCCGGCTTTTTTGCATGGGTATACCGACATCTGTCGGTTCTGGTACCTTAGTCTGCTCTCATGACGCCAGGAGAGGTACTATTCCTCTCTGCCGGTACCTCACGGCACTTTTCCTCAATATGTTTTATTTATTTAATTGCATGCCGCGAGGTACTGCAGAGTAGAATAATACTTCCCCTGTATCATGTATCACGGCAGGCGACTGAGGTACCAGAACCGACATATAGGAGTATCCACTCCAAACATCGTAGCTTGGGTGGGGTTAAGCAGCAGTACCTATTCGCCAAAATTTCAAAGCTACGCCCGGCGATTGCCACCACGCCTGTCCAATTATGTGCAAAATTTTTCTCTTTCTAAGGGAAGTCTATGCCCAGTAGTGGGCGTTTGTTATTAATATAATTATTTATTGTATAAATATTGAATATGTATTAATACTTATATAAGTATGTTATTGCTGAATTAATGTTATGAAAACATGTTTTCACTTTGAAATTGGTAATGCCTTTTCAACTCTTTTCACATCCATTTCTATTCGAAAATAACACAACATAACCACACTTCTGTAGGTTATTGTATCCTGAAAACGCTATTTTACGGTCGATAAGTCAATATAGGAAAGGTCCATCACTCATTGTTGGAACGGCTTTTTTGAATATAGCATGGATTATAAATACCTACCAAAATTTTTATACGTTGTAACTGTTGTTTTTACATGTCTTACTACCTCTTTGTTTCATTCACTCTTTCCATCCAAAGGTTGCCTGGAAAATATTTTCTATTTGCGATAAGGCCGCCCATTGTACTTTATAATTACTGTTTTTTTTATGTATATTTTTGCTTGATGAACAATAAAATATTAATATTATTATTATTGGATGGCAAACGAACGTACGATCTAAATAAAGCTCGTTCTAGCTTTTATTAAAAATAGACCTCAGAAAAAGCTCATTCTGCATTGGTACCTCACTCCTTCCTATTTCTACCACCTAACACATTACCTATTGCTGTACATCATTTTGAAAGTCTCATAGTTTGCCATGCGTTAGTGATTTTTGTGTTACTAGCCATCAAGCGTGAATAGTCTATGGTGACGCTCGCCATCATGCTATTGCTTATTTGCTAACTTGCTAAAAAAAGCATGAACCAATCATCTCAAAGATACTATAGTCTTGTAATTATTGTTTGAATAGGGTTGTCAAAATTTATTACTTTAATAAAATTTTAATGGTTTTATTTATATAATATTTTTTTATGCAAAACCTTTTAATATAAAGAATATGAATAACAAATTATAGGACAAATAATGAATGAAAGGTAGTTTTATTATAAGACAAAAACGCGTCAATGTTACAAAATAATAAAACAAACATATTGGTATACCAAAATTCGCAATTATTATTATTCATGCGTTCCGAATTTTTTTTCACACAAAAGGCGCTAATTTCCGCCGTCCATTCAATAGTTACAAAACAAGTGCTGACCTAAATTCCATACTGACGTCAGTACTACTGAGAGACGCACTAAGATTCTGACATTCGTATAACTCTTTGTTTGTTCCTATTTAAAACTAGCAGCACCCGCAATTTCACTCGCGTTTAGTTGTGGATTCTTTATTCTAATTTTTACCACATTTGCACCCCCCTTTATAAAGGTATGTTTTTAAAAAAATATATTTTACACGTGTTTCATTACATTGAATGAAAAATCTTTTGCTGAATATTATCAGAATAACTTCAAAAATAGCAAAGTTTATACTAAATTTGCATCCGCATTTTACCAATTATCATTAATCCTTTCTTAGTGTTCCCCTACGTTATTTCCCTTTTAAATTTCAAGTTTCTAACTCTTACAGTTTAGGCTCTTCGTTAATATGTCAGTCAGTCAGTCAGTTAGCTTTTCCGTTTATAAATATAGATAACATTATAGAGCATTTTGCTTTACAACGTCAATAGATCTTAGAATGAGACTTCATACATATTGTTCTATTCCTAAAGAAAATTTAAGAGTAAAATTTTACCATCTACTGTTTTTACTTTGCATTTGGCGTAGTCTACTTCGTTCAATGTTTGTCTATCTAATCGCTTCCTTTATTTGACTACGAGTAAAATATAATGCACAAATTCTTGATATAAAATTATTGTACATTTCGTGATATATACCAAAATTGATTACTATGAAAAGACATAATTAAAAGCTTTATTATTCCTCATAACAAATTACAAACTAAGCTATTATATGAAATAACAATACAACTTTAACGATTCACCGAAGTATAAGATTTGAATAGAGTTTTGAATCCATAATGGCAACTATTTTATTATCAAGCGGACCGTATAATTGTTTGCTGACTTCATAATTAAAATATGTTCATAAATATCTATCATAAAATTATTATATACACATCAACATATATATATATATATATATATATATATAACAAGCATTTTTTTTTCGGACGAACCTAGTGCTGGACGACTCAGGCGTCAATTCCAGCGCCACCGAAAAAAGAGGGCGGGGCTTCTCATAGATGAGAGGTCCGATGCCCGTATTCATCCAACGTGCCCCGCGGCCGCAATGGCTCGCGAGATTTGAGCGGGACCGACGGCGCGTCCGAGGGCACCTCTAGAGGCTCGACCTAGGCTCGGCCGCCGTCGTTGGGGTTGAATTTACTATGAATTGTAGCAAAAGGGTCCGCTTCGTCGTAAGCATAAATTCCGTTGTCTGTTTTTGGGACATACAGTGGCAGATAGTCGATAAGATTATGTAACTATATAGTTTACCCGGATCTAGAGGTGTTTAGAGGCCTCTAAACATTTCTCCTAAGCTACTATTAAAACCTATTAAAAAATCACGTCGCCGTAATTTTGTTTACTACCTTTCCAAAAGCGTCTTTACAAACCCATTTTTTCGTCCCTTACAAACTCCGAGAAGAAGTCTACGTCACTCTTTGACCTCTATCTCCCTACACTGTGCAAAAAATTTATGTCAATTTCATTGGTGTATCTTATGGGATAAAAAAAATATTAAAATTATTATAAAATCATGCTAAATCTGTACAGCTGTTCAAGCGAGATTAAAGAACAGTTCACTTTTAAAATATGACTAATATATTATGTTATTGTATAAATTTTAGATCACCATTTTTTTTGTATGACTTGAAAATAACTTACTTGTCATACATAACATACGCGTATGTAAATAACCATATAAGCATTTTATTTATCCTTATTTTATACCAAATAATATAATTTGAAGATAAAAAGCTTAAATAAATCCTTAATTATTAAACAGTTGTGCAATGTACGTTATTCGGCAACTTTTGGTTGACGATGTTTAAGTACCATAAAGTAAACAAAAGACAAGTTTGATTGGACTTCAACATAGATGTGAATCTCAATTTGAACCATTGCTTCTATAGTAATTCCAATTTGATCAATACAGTGCTTATGATCAGTTAAAATTTTAAGTTATTGCTTGTACACTGAGAAGAAGAAGCATAACGTAGAAACAAAAAAGAAGAGATAAAAGTAAATAAAATACTTCATCCTTCCTTTTTGTTCTAACAACTATATACAAATTTTGCACCCTAAAATTGTAGAACCTATATAGTACCTATGTATAAATTTTGCACCCCAAAATGGCAATTATGTGTAAATAAGTCCCTGAAAGCTAATCTCCTAAAAAGGCTTAGGACGAGAATGATGCAGCCTATCCCCACCTTGTTGTATTTTAACTGCACAGTTTCAGATAGAAATACCACCATCTGTCGGCTCCGGTAACTCAATCGCCTCTTAAGATACCTGGTGCATGGTGAAATACTATCCCACTGTGTCGGTACTCTGACATTTTTAGTTTATTTTCTTTTCATACAAGTTCCGATACAAATTTTAAGACAATTAACCTCAATAATTAAAGATGCTCCACTCGCAGAATTACTTGGATATAAAAAAATGTGCATTAGTAGAGAATATTAAGAGTTTAAATCATCGCTAAAGTTCTAAAAACACGTATGTAAATTTAACCTTTAAAATTTAAGAATACTTTTTTGCAATTTCAGGAGATCTTAGAATTATCATTTTAGGTAGATACAATTAACCCAACTCAAAATGCCCTAATAAGCTATAGAGAGTCACGAATGAGAAAATTCGTAACAGAACTAAAGTAATCGAACCGATGGTCGATGGAGTCGTGAGGTTTTGGAATGGAGACTACGTACCGGTAAGGGCAGTGTAAGATCGACAGACAATCTGACTAAAAATGCAGGATCGCGCAAGACACGAGCCACATACAACCAGTCCTATTGGAAATATTTTAGGGAGGCCTAAGTCCAGTAGTTGACGTTTTAAGCATGATATGACGAAGCATATATTACACACATTAAATGTAATACGTATTGCTGTAGAGTAAATGAATTATATAATCTTTGATCAACGCAGTATTAGAACAAATGCGTCGAAAGTTCCCTTTGAAATGCTATGCTGTCATTCACAAGGTCTCGACAGACCTTTTTTACCAGATTCAAATCAAAATGTCTTGTGAAAATAGCGTGACCAAATATCACTTTTGGTGTGGATTGACATTTCAGAATAGTGTCAATTATTTTCGAGCTATCTACTATTAGGTATAATTTCCTTTTATTGAAGCTAAGTAACCAACCCCCCTTCTGTATTATGTATGATAATAAGCTATCATATTCAAAGTTTATCATAATTAAATTTTCTTATTACACGCTAATTGTTAATTAACTCTCGGAAGATTACTCTTTGTATGATTGTAAGGCACATAATATATTTTGCATGATTAAACATGGCCGCTGAGACAAATGTGTGTGAGGTTTCTTGTCAATTTACTTACTTAAATATGAAACATGTTGATACAAAACTGTAGTAAGAACTTTGAATTTTTTCAACTACACCGACTTGTTTACTTTCAAATGCCTGAGCTATTTAGAAAATAATATATTTACTTCTCCTTTTGTTTCGAGTTTTCTGGCTTTACTCACCAAACTTCCAAAACGATAATTGTTTTTATAACTCCCGTGATAAGAAGCAACAGTAAATATAAATTGGCATAGTAGCAGTCTATTTTTTAAGCTACCTAAAATCCTTAAGGTACTGATTTCGCTTTAACAAAGACCACTTACGTCTAAAAAAAGGTTTAGTAAATTTAGTGTAATCTGTTTTCACTTTATCTACATTTTATATTTTTAAATATTTATTTAATAGACTGTAACTTAACTATTATATTTATCATGAAAAAAACATTGCACTGTAAATTGAGATATAAACTACTACTACTACTATCTTTCAAGTAAGCAAAAACTTATAAAAATAAGTTTAGAAGTTTATCCCGAATAAACAACGTGACACGAAATGTTTACATATAAAATATGTACAGCTGATCAATTTAAAGGATTGGTTTATTTAGTTTTGTAATGCGGTGAATGCGTGCTTATTCAGTTTAATCTTTGTTCATTCTAATTTCAGGATAACGTAGTGTAGTGTAGTGTGAACCTTAACACGGGGCTTATGACAAGTAGGTTGGTTCATTGTGGAAAGCTGTGGGTTTTGTGTGGTAGACGCGAGAAATCGCTGAAGAATAGATAATGTGTTGATGATGACTTATTTTTGTAACTGAATGTGTATTCGTTCGGAATAAGTCCTGTTAATTAAATAATGATGATAATGATTTTGACATTATTCATCAGCAAGTAATATATATTTTTTTATTCTATATATGTATTTATTTCAAGCAAAAGAATTCAGCAAACTAAGTCTATGAGATAAGGTGTTTATTTCTTTTTGGGATGAATAATTTATTACTGGTCTACTTATTGTATACAGTAGTTTTGTCGGTTATAATAACGCGGTCCCTGTAAAAGTTTTGGTATTTCGTTATGAAGCATTATTAATGTTAAATAAAAAAATAAAGTAAACTGACTAAAACTGCCTAATTCAACCAGTCCAATTGAAGATTACTTAAGGAGGCCTATGCCCAGCAATAGACGTCTTGTGGCTATATGATAATGATGATTATATACTCGTAGTTGTGAACTCAAAGTATATGATGATCACAAAACAGCCACTGCTAAACGCTTGTTTAGTTTGATTTTATTAATGTTTATTTAAAAATTCTAATCCCTTTTTTATTTGACAATTTTTTTATTTTACGACTTCTAAATTTCACACTCTATTATGAAACAATTGCAAAACTGCGACTTTTGAAAAGTTTTTAATATTTTTTATATTACTAGTATATAATTTTCCCATAGGCGTAATCAGATATCCATTGTCTTTTCATGGTTGCATTAAAAATAGTTTTTTATGATATATTTTTTAAGACTATAATATTTTTATAAACGTGTCTCGTTGTTTGTCCGGGATAATTATACTTTATATTCTAATATCTTAATTTCGCAATTTTGTTTTCTGATAAGCATCATTTAAGCTCATTGATGTGAAAAGTGTGCCTGGTGACTTAAAATATGTCTTTCACTATTCTTTTCTATTTGTTAAATGTTAATTTTACTATTATTAAACAATCTATAAATAATTTATATTCCAAAAGTCACGTGGCGTTGGAGATTAAAGCGGACCTACGTCTTTATTTGAGTAGAATGTCTACCAAATGCACTATAAACCTTCACCGTACATCGATCTCGTAATTCTACTTTCTCCCATCCGTTCTACATACACAAATTATCTTAAATTCCCCTTTAACTTAGTGATTGCACAATTGTTTATATTTAATACATTTAAGTGTCTATTATTATATTTATCATTAAGTTATTTACTCCTTATTTGATAACGATGTAAAATATTTAACATTTTCTGACAAACGGCATGATTTTTCCAATATGTTGAAGATTACATGGTATTTTAGCCCTACTGAAATTATTAAAGCAATAAGTTTCTTCAACAATCTCAATGTTTGTTAAATTTACATGCCGAAAAGACTTAATAGTCTAGGATGTAATGTGCAAATGAAAACATGTTTCTGTAGGATACTAACTAATAAATATATATATATATATAACTAGAACATAACACAAACATTTTTAATAACATTGGACATCTACATAAATAAAAGGAGAATCTGACTGACTGACTCAAATGTCAACCCTGTGTCGACACTATTCGTTGACGGCTGCGTCCTACACTATAAGGGTTATAAACTTAAAATTCTGCAAAGAGATTCCTTTTATAACGTAGAAGAGCACTAAGAAAGGATATTTTATAAATTTACCCCTTTAAGAGGTAAGAAAAGGGTGCAATGTTAGTATGAAACTGATATTATTGAAGTGATTCGAATTTTCATAGTTCTTTATAGAAAGCCATTAAACTCGTGTAAAATATTTTTTGTAATGAACTCAACTCAATCAACCTTTATGGAGGTAAAAGGGGATGTATAGTTAGAATGAATAAAATAGCGGGGCGCTGCTAGTCATTCTATATAATTAAATACAATATAGATTTGGTTAGAAAATTAGTACATTGAAAATATTAGTTAATATTAATAATATTAAATGAGTGCGATTGATGGTCCACTTCCTTACAGTGTGTAGTTAGAAGCCATAAAACTGTTCGTAAACTGTATGGTCGTATTAATTTAAAAAGAATCGCTTTAGCCTTTTTTTATTTAAGCCTTTGAAGTAGTTTCCATGTAAAACTCATTGAAGAATTGACCGTCTAACTCTGTCTCTGTTATTATGAAACAACATTTAATATAACCTTATTTTCTTAACTTCATTAACTATAAATTTCTAAAGAGTTATGACTATAAGCAATTTGTGTGATAAACAAGATTGCGTTTCCCAATCATAGTAAATGTTAGATAATGCAAACAAGTTAGTCATCCAACGGTATGCGTGATGCTTCCAACTCAGTTCATTGATCTGGTAGACATGCAAGATAATTATTATAAGTTGTGTCATAATTCTGTGTCAGTAAAGTTAGTAGCTTAACTTTGACGGGCCTGATGGCGTAGATGGTAGTGATTCTATTTTTTGCGCCAGAGGTCGTGGGTTCGATCCCCATCCAGGACAAATATTTACATTTTGATAATTGTGTTTGTCCTGTGCCTGGGTGTTAAAAATATATATTTTCCGTCCTCTTGTTGGTAAACGTGACCGCAACCTTTAGACGTTTATTTCATCGCAAATATATAACTTGCCAACCTTATGAACTAGGGATAGAGTATCACATTTACCTAGTAATTTCACTGCCTTCCTCACCCTTTGAACCGGAATACAGCAATGCAAACACTGCTGCATATTTGCCTGTAGAAATAGGTGAAAGTGAGGTACCAATGCAGATGCCTACTAAGATGTTTACTTTTATTTTTCACACAACTCTCAAACTGCAGCATACTTTAAGTTAAGACTTAAAATGTAATCGCTTTAGTCCTTAATCTTACATAAGACTAAGCAAAGTGTCCACAATTTGACAGGCTCGATTTCGCATTTGTTAGTTTTCCTAATTTGTGCACCAAAACCATAGAAACGATCCTGATCCAAGCCAATAATTTCTATGATTGACGTTACAGACTACACATTAGTATGGTCTTTAACATAAACGTTTCATCAATTAATTTTACAGTCAAAACTGGATATAGCGTCATTGAAGGGACCGTATATTTCTGACGTTATACTCGTATAGTTCCGATATCCGTATCCGATAGTTGTTTTAAGCAATATTTAGCAAAAGTAGTTAAATTATCATAAATACATATATATCTAATATAGAATAATATATAGTTTTCAAATGAAATGTAAAAAAAAAGAAATAAAAATGTATATTAAGACATTATTGGAGATACAAGATGTACCAGCTGCACTATAAGACTTACACTAGTTTTTAAAGTAATCAGTTAATTTAGTCTGTTTTTTTAAGCCCACTTTCAAATGTTTTGCATTTTACGTTTCATACTCCTCAAGTTATGAACATCATCGGTATTAAACTGGTCGTTAAAGGTAACGAATTTTTGTAAAACTTATAGCGCTAAGAGCCTCGGAAATGATCGGAGAAAGAGCGTTGGTAATACGCCTAAATATTATTACTTCAATGCTTAGTAATAAGATCTTATATCGTTCGTATTATGTTCGTAATATAATATAAGATATGATAAAAAGAGTCGTAAGGTCTAGAATAGAGACCACGTACCGGCAAACGCACCATAGGACGTCCACCTACGAGTTGAACAGATGATGTGATTAAAACCACAGGATCGCGCTAGACGCATGCCGCATACAACCGGTCCTATTGGAAATCATAATCAGTGGATGTCCTGTGGGTGATAGGAAGATATTGATGATGTTAACAATTTTGTTAATTTCAAAGTTTGTAATTTCCACCTTCACTTAATCCGTTTTAGCGTAATGTTATATAACCTTAAATACTTCTTATTATATCAGCTATCTGCCAGTGCTTGTTTTAGCAAAAACAGTTTAGCCGTTCCACAGATTACATCAAACATACGGACAGGCAGACAGAAAGACAAAAATTTTAAAATTCTTTTGTATTTTATGGACCGTGCACAAAACCATATGCATTTAGTAAAAAATAGTTATTGTATTATATATAACAAACAGACACCCCAATCTTATTTACATATATGTTTTGTTTAATTTTTGATCAAATTATTATTTATTTAGCTAAGATTACTCATAACAATAAGGGCCATTTTTTATATTTAGTTTATGTATTTATGTAACTACACAAATGTAAATTTTTTACAGTCAATTTTGAACTCAATAGCTGGTTCTTAAAAATTAATATCGATTGCGAAGTTTTGACAGATTTGGGTAACTTTATCTGTTGCTGTGAGTACAAACAAAAAAATTTATTATTTATTATACATAAAAATTATATTGTACTTAAACATTTACATTCAACTGTCATTCTGTCTATTAATCGAGGGATTTACTACTAGACAGCTCAGCACAGGTGTGCTAAATTTCATGCTCTACGAGTCCTCTGTATCCACAAACTTTCGCCGTAACCTACCGAATTGAATTACACGTGAAACTGAACCTTATTGCGTACGTCCGAACGTCCGCAAACATTAATTGCTATTCTATTTAAATTCACTGAGCCGTTTTGTGTTTCAAATCTGGGATGGTATAGTTTATATTTCATTCACAATATATTTCATTCGGTCTAATCAAAACCTTATTACCTACAGGTAAGTGAAATAAATATCTTTTAGTTGAAGAGTAGTATAGAGTTTTATGTACCGGAACCGACAAGTATATCCATCCAAAACAGCGTAGCTCAAATACAAAGAGCGGGGAAGATAGATAATATTAACTTTAAAAAAATCACACACGGTCACAGTCTTAATGCGTACTACAACAGTGGTGAAGTCTTGGCACGAGAAATATGCTGGCTCATTCTGCTTGAAGCCTGAGATAAGTTTATTTAGTTAATAAAGCTTATCATTGACCTAAAACCATTTGCATCTTTGTAAACGTAAAATTCATATTATAAAGAGAGCAATAGAAACTTTTGTTCTATAAAATTTTGAGAAACCTTGATCATTTTTTGGGTTCAATTTATCCAAGTATCAGAATCCATCAAATTTGGTCACCGGTAGTACGTCATACTTTTATGTTTTATATATTAGTACGTAATAATTATAAGTTTCAATCTCTTTAACAAAAACAAAACATAAAGATTAACATGTCTGAACCAAAAGTATATTGATTTTTTAAATACGGATATATATTTTTATACGTAACTTCCAACTGTTTCACCCGCGTTTAATAATAGAGTTTTCAAATAATTTGTAAAAAAAACATCTCTTAAGGGGGTAAAAGGGGCATCACCGTATTACCCCCTAAAGAATTGATTTTTGAAAAAGTGTTTTATACGTGTTTTATCGACTTTCAATGAAGAACTTTTATACTGAATCTCATTCGAATAACTTAAAAAACAGCCGAGTTTTATACTAATTATGAACCCTGGTTTTACCTTTTTAGGAGATGATTAAAAAAAATCATTACACTGTGCTTTCCTATGTTATTAAAGGCATCCCTGTGCAAAATTTCAAGTTTCTATCTTACAGTTTAGGCCTTGCGTTGATAGCTTAGTCAGTCAGTCGTTCAGTCACTCATTCAGTCGGTCAGTCAATCATTCAGTCGGTCTGTCCGTCATTCAGTCGGTGTTTCAGTCATTCAGTCGGTTAGTCAGTCATTCAGTCGGTCAGTTTTTCCTCTAATACATATAAATTTTATTTTTTTAATACATTTATTTTGACAAATATTATTATTGTATGTTAAGTAGGACAACTCAATAAAATATTACATAGCTTGCATGTAGATCGATATAATAGAAAACATAATGCTTGAATCAATCAAGTACAATTTGCTATTATTTCATTATCATCATACCAGCCATTGAAAGTCATAAGCTTCTTTAAGAAAAGAGGACGACGGGTATGCTACTGCCTATCAGTGTCCTGTGCATTAGAGCTGCACTGTTTCGGATGGATTTACCGCCTGTCGATTCTGGTACCTTAGTCACTTCTTACGACACCTGTTACAGTGGCAGGCACTAAGAGGTAAGTTTTTGATGACATTACAAGCCGACGAATTATTATTTTCTATTACTAATTTACAACTTGCAGTAGTATGATAATAAATTATCTCTTAAAGGCTTTATAGCTTTTGGCGGTTTTATTTCTAGTATATAAATTTGTGTTTGTTTTTTTATAGACAAAAAGGAGTACCTATTTCAAGATTAATTAATTCCAGATTATCATATTTCACTTATAAAATCGTTTTTCTAATGTTTTTATCTACCTGTCTGTTAGTTTGTTCCGGCTAAAGCCAGAAGCAATTGGAGCAACTGTATAAGGACTTTCAAGTGCAGATTTTAAAAGTTTAATGAGGGACCTTATACAAAGTACGTCTGTATAACTCTTACCTTTTTCAACTGCCGAATAGCAGTGTTTCCATTGCTATGTTCCGGTCTGTAGGGTGAGAGAAACAGTGACTTATTAAGTCGGTAATAATGTGACATAGTACTTGTATCTTCAAATCACAATGTTAGCAATGCGCTAGTGATATATTTGTGATAATACAAGCGTCTATAGGCTGCAGGGATGTGACAAATTCGTGATAGTCCTATTCTACGGGTACACTATTTCAGGATAAACAGTAGCTTTGTGTTCCAAACTATCTACAATCTTTGTGTCAAATTTAATCCAGATTTGACAAGTATTTACGGTAGTAAAGAGTAACAAAAATACTTTAGCGCGTAACAAGCGAGATCCTGCCAGTAATGTTATAAAGAAAATATATTTAAATTTGAGAAGTAGAAAAAAATACCCAAAACATTTTACATGCAAAGTTTGCCTGGAAGAAATCAATCTGTGCAATAAGGCCACTTATTACAGTTAATATTTCTGTGTAAATTTAAGGTGTAAAATAAAGTGTATTATTATTATTAAATTTACTAGCAACAACTTGGTACATCAATAATTCATAACTAGCTTGTTGTAAAAGCATCTAAAAAGAAATTGAAACATGTATACGCACTCTTCAATAGCTTCATATATGTAAGCTGTTTTTATCGTGGGATGCCATTAAGTACGGTTGCAATAATCAGGGTTACCATATGATGAATGACACTATTACACCTTGCTTGGAACCGGTAAAATGTATGCACAAAATGACAGAGTCGAGCTGCCTACGGATGGTGAGAAAAATATTATCAAGGTCGACAGTTTTTTATACCCATTGTGTTTAAAGACGTAATGGATCGTGTGAAAGTATTTATTTAATTTTTAATTGGACGCGGTGTTTAGTCGATGGAACAAAGAACGCTCGACTTAATATTGTTCGGTGTTTTAGGGTCCGGTGCTTGGTAAGAATAAACGATACTCCTTTTTAATAATAAGGGTGGTAAATTTTACACAACATCCTAGACCTCCAACATTGATAAGTCGCTTAAAACACTTGTGTCGCGGACATCAGGTAACATAGGAATTACAAATATAGTACTTTAAGCCATTCAACACAGAAAAAACACAGATATCATCATAAAATTATTTATCTTGCGACATTAGACCTGTTAGTTTTAAATAAGATAAGTAACACTGTTCAATTGTATACTATTGTTTGTGTCTAGATTGTTTCTTGTTATTTCAAAAACCAATCTAGGTAGTTCCTGTACAGCGAAGCTGTGCAAAACGTCGTGGTGATTGCACATAGTAATAAAAAGCAAGATCAATTCCATGGGATTATATTTTTGAAATAGAAAAGAGCTTATGTGTTATCTCAGCTCTGTGCCAAAAAATATTCAGATCTATTCAGCCGTTCCTGTGAAAGAGTAACAAACATATATCTATACTAAAAAAATCCCAGTTTAATTTTAGTAACGATATTTCATATCTTTTATATTTATATAAATAATACTGTTAATTTACAGTCCTCAAAATTGGTTTGGGTTCGGTCTGCAATCTGCCATGTTTCAGTTGATTTCTAGTTTATTTAATTTTTGGGAAGAGTTCATGTGTCAATTTCTTACTAAACGTTTATTGTTTATATATAAAATTTACTAGTCACAGTGCTTGTTTGGGAGGACCTTCGTAAATACTGATCTAAGTTTAATAATATTTTTGCATGCACAGTTTAATCTAACTTGGAAGATGTGATAATTTATGTCTCAATTTAAAATCCTAAGTATAGTTAAGACAGCACAACGTCTCTTAGGTTAGCTATTAATGATATACAAATGTGATCTAATGATAATGACATTCATGTATCATATATAATAAGTTTCTTCAGAGCTTTTAAAGTTCAAAATATGCATTGCTGATATAAACACAAATAATGTATACAAAATATTACGATTAGACTAATTGATTAATTTTAGTACCAAATTTAATTAAACTATATGTAAAGTTGACATTGAACTATGAAGGAAAACACCGCTATGCAAATAAAAACTAAGCAAAGATGGTAGCGCAAAATATATAATTTGAAGTATTTACTGAAATTTTTCAAATAGTTTGTGGAGCGCTAAAAACAATAGAACAAAACTACAAAATTTCATATAATAGGTACAAGGAATATCTGTAATAGTAATTTTTAATTAGAAACTAAACATCGCCAAACATAATTGATACATCGTATTGAATTTTATTTTTTTAAAAAAACTTTAAAGGACAGTGTATTTTACCGTCCATATTAAAGAGTTCAAAATTATAATTTTTAATGAGAAAAAGCATAAAATATATTAACCTAATTATACTAATAATAAAAAGCAATTATCTTACATCTTGAAAATAGTAATTTTAAGCATCCGTTGACGCAGCAATTAATATTAAAAAAAGTGTAGGCAGTCAACAAAAATAAATCTTAAGAAGATTTGGTTGCGTAGGTGTCTATTTCTTTTATATGTTTAAGTTCATTGTAAATAAATAGAGGTTACTTTTTCTAAGTATATTTCTATAATAGATTTGGTATTAGCTAATTATATTTATAAGGTAAATAGTACAGATATACTTTGACTCATTATATACTTATTTTGTATACATTAATAATTCCTTAATAAAATTAGCACCTGCTGTGAATATTTAATTGAAAAATACAGCTCTTGATTAACTCTACAAAACAAACAAAAAAAAAACAAAGCGCAAATCTTTGTAGTCATTGAATAAACCACAAGGATTTCAAAGTGGTGAATAAGCAAAAAATCAGAGTTCCAAAGCTAAGAGCACAGTGAGTGCAGGTAGCGGTTAGAATGAGAAAAAAGAAACAATATTTATGTTGTACTTTAAACACCACGCATTTATGTAGTAAGTACAAAGATAGCTTGATATTATCAGTTAGAAGGTAGAGACAAATTCTTCTTCAATTTATATATGCACTTTTTGTGCAAAACTGAATCAACTCAAATTAAAACATTTTCCACAATTTTTGAAACACCGTAATTTATTGCCACTGCTTTCATAAATTAAAAATATCGAATTCTTTCAAGGATTTTTAAACAGGCCGAATGCACTAAAAATATTTCATTCCTTTTTCAAACTTTAAATTTGCGATACTTAGAAAAAGAGGTTTTTGACATTGTGGCGAACTCCATTCCACTACGAAAATAGCTATACATTTTTTTTTTGAATGAAGTCCGAAGGCAGAGCCTCTGCCTTAGCTCAAATCTTTAGATCTCTCCAAAACAAGGGGAATTTGGCTCACAATTTGCCATGCTTGAAAAGCGCGGTAATTATGGTATAAGGATTCTGCTGCCCATATATCTATCCTATGCATTTGAACTATATACTGCCACCTCTGGGATTTGGTGCTTAGTTGAATCTTACGACAACTATAACAGAGGAGGTACTATTCTACTCTGCCGGTCCCCTACACTTAATTAATTATATTAGGTTACCAATACAATAAAATAATGCATAAATACAGACGTAATAAATGCAAATAAAAAAAGTAGTTTTCCCGCTATTAAACATAAGTTACAAACAACAATCTTACAAAATTAATGTCACTCGCTTAGTTTTAGGCATGTTACGGTAAATAGTAAGAAACATAGTAATTAACACATCACACTTACTTATATTTTCAAACTAATTTCTAAGACAGTTTTATGAAGAAAATTTCTTTTCGACCAATATGCACTTATGAAGTCATGTCATTCAAGATAATTCTTAGCATAAGGCAAGGTAGAATAAAATTAAAATTAGCATTCACATCTCTACTGTTTCACTCGCGACTTGATAATGTGGACGTTTCTTAATCCGCATTTTCTATTACAAAAAAATACTTTAGTTTTACATTGGAAGACAATAATGGGTTATCCAACGCTGGTAGGGGTACCACTAGATGTTAATCGTACCTTCCCCTCTACTCGTATCAATATTTTCTTGCGGGTTATTTTATGTAGGCTCGAGTATTGAACTTGAATTAAACTCAGTTTTAAGTCCGATTTACACTATAAATCTGGTCTGGTGTCTAGCAAGTTTAAAGTAGGCCACTGTAATAATACCTTACTTTTACCTATTTCTACCGCCAAATAACAATGTTTGCATGGCTGTGTTTTGGTTTAAAAGATGAAAGAGGCAGTGATATTACTGGGAAATGTGACAAAGTTGTATGGAGACAAAGACACAAATGTGTCAAGTCACAATGTTGTCAACGCGCAGTGATAGCGCATCTATAGATTACAGTGACGCTGACTATCACGAAGACTATATGTTTGTATGTTAACCTGGTTTTATAAAAAAAAAACACTATTGTTCAATTAACTCTCAGCCCCACTACAGTCAACGAGTCGAAGAATTTATTTTTTTGAATTTTAAAATTACTTGTCCATTTAAACAAGATATATTAATATTTAGTAACGCTTTATTCTGTGACTTAAGACGCAGCCTTAAAATTCTAGCCGGCTGGCTTTTATTTCACAGTCTGTCTTTATTACAGGTGAAAGTGAATAAAAGGAAACGCTCTGTCCAATTGAGAAGCGTATTGGGTTTACGTCCTCTTTTTATCGATAATTAATTTTATTTGTTAGTTAAATTTGCGCCTTGTAATGCAAATTAAGAAAATGTTTTCGAATTGGACATTCGTTTATCTTGTCCATCTGCGACTATTGAGTAGACGTTTGAGATTTCGTACAACTTTTATTAGCATATTTGATATTAGTAGTCTGGTTTGTGTTTAGATGACATGTAGATAATCCGGCACTTATTATTTTACTACTTCCTTAGGATAGTGGCACAGAAATCGGCTTTTTATATCTCCTAATTCTAATCATTATGGGTACCACACTTTGCTACGTGACGCGTGAATAATATCATTATAGTAATACGTCCAATCATAATTTTTTAAACCAACACTGACGGGTTCGATGGCGCATATGGTTGTGTTCCTTTCATTTGCACCAAAAGTTTGATTCCTACGAGAAACAAATATTTATATAAAGAATATTTGTTTTATCTCTGGGTGATAATTATGTATTTAAGTATTTATATTTGTGATTTATCTGTTGCCTGATGTCCGTAATACAAACTGTCGCTTTAAGCGACTTCTCTCGCAGTCAAGTCAATATATTGTAGGAATCTTTATATTATAATTTAAACCATGGAGTACCGGTGACATACAATAGTAACTTCTCTGTACCAGGAGTGGTTATATCTACCCGGAGCAGTGTAGCCTAAATGCAGTACAGTGAGGATGTAGCTCATTCCCGTCGGGTAGCAAAGCTTGAGGATTACCATCACGACTGTGGTCACAAAGTATGAACAAAATATCCCCCTTCGCGAAAGGTATGTATTTTATAATATCTATTTTACATTTGAAATTATACATATAAATAAGAAGGTCACTTTGCCGATATGTATGTCCTTCTACAGTCAGAATAATATCATATTATTGTGTGAATTGACCTTTCCAATTGAACTCTAACTTCGGTTTAAATTCAATACTGATGAAAACCAATACTCTGTTGGTCACAATCAATGATAAGTGACTTGCCACCGCAAACACTAGGCAATTAACTCTCTGTTTAGTGTTAACTTACAATAAGGTTAAATCACAGTGAATGTGACCTTTGGATGTTCTAATTGTACATATTAAAGGATAATGTTCTCAAGAACATGTTACAAACATTATATTAGAACAAACACGGAATGATTTTGTACAAAAGTTTGTCTGCTTTAATACCTTATTATAAACAATTTCTACCGCCAAATGGCAGTATTTGTGTAGCTGCGTTCTGGTTTGAAGGATGAGGATTTGTATTTTTGTACGTTTTAGAAACTCTTTCTTAAATGAAAAATATCATTATTAGCATAGAACATTGAATTCTTTTTATTCCTATATTCTTCTAGAAAAGAGAACTACGCGGGTGAAACATCTGAGTGCTGCTAGTTATTGCAAAGGGGTTTAATCAAGATTTTTAAAGACAACAAAGAAAGAAAGGCTAAGGTGCTTTCTGAAACACGATGTTTTCAGATAATGGACGCATATCTGCGGGTAACTCATCTAAACCAACCAAACCGAACCAATAGTTATGAAGGTTGCTCAACATTAACGATCGTATTAAAATATTTCCCCATCCACGATATTATCTAGATATTTCACAGTCGATAGTAACCACGATATAGCAATTTCAAAAATGCACTAAATTGGCACGACAGCGGACCGGAAATGCCGACACACGCAGACATTCATTTGTGTAAATACCTCACTTACTCGTATATTGTACTAGCATGGAATGCTTTGAAATACAAATTTTGCTTCGCGAAAATCTTTACATATAAAATTTCATATGTCTGGGATGAACTTCTAAATTTTTTAACTGATTTTAATCGATTTTTACTTACCGTGTACAGTTTCATCTAACTTGACAGATAGGTTCGTTTTATGTCCCAATTTATAAACAAAATATATTTTTTCCACGATGAACATATAAGTATAGTTAAAACAGTATGTATTCAATAATATGATACGCTTTAGTTTTTGTAATATTTCAGTATAACTCAAACTAATTCAGTCAGACTTATTTAATTAGAGGTTGTATTACTCTGATTATTATTATTCTAGGATTTCCAATAGAAAGGAACTTTTCAGAACTGATTTTTGCTTCAATTCACCATTCATTGTCTTTCCGACGAAGTTTCTTTTTCAAGAAGGTTTTCTGGTACGCAGATATTTAGATTTTTTATATCAGCAAACAATAAACATTTTTATATCAGCCATAGGATGTCCACTATCAGACCTTGATCTCAACAGACCAAAGATTGTTTCATGATTTTAGGAGATAGAACCATTTTATCTGACTGCCATGCAAAAGAGAAGAAACTAATTTTAATTGATGAATATATTTTAAAATTACGCTTTTGATTTCACACGTAAGCGTAAAAATATACATTAAATTTAGGTACATATACTCATGTCAAGAGTTTAACGATATCTGCTTTCTATATTTAGCCTTCCTATAAACCTTGCAAATATCTGTGCTTAACATCCTATTTGTATTTCAGTAACTTGTCTAATAAACCATCCTTGTAATAATAAAAAGATTGTGGATCTACATAGGTTACAAAGGCCAAAGCGGCAAATCTTACTCCAGATAAAATAGCGTGGGAGCATTAGACACAGTATTCCTAGTCAGTAACACGAAATAAATAATAGCGATGCTCAACTGAACCCTGCAGATTACAGCTTATTCTTGTTTTACTATGGAGTGGACTAACTCTATAAAAGCTGAAATGCGATCATAAGTACATAGTAAAATTTTAAACTAGCTATTTATGGATGTCCTGTTGCTTTGCCTCTTGCATTGTAATTTATTGTAATACTTTTTTAGAAGTCCGTAAGCTAAAGATAGAGCCTAGTGTTTATGAAATGAAAAATATTTCTATAGAACTTTTTACAAAGTACATTTTTTAAATTATTTTTCTAATTATATATCGCAAGAGCTTCTATCAATATTGAAGATTAAGGTTTACTTTTACTATCTTATTCCCCATTGTGATAAAACATATATCTAGAATACGACCAGTTTTATTTTGTTTTAAGGACACCCGAAACCTTCACAAATCAATCGCAAAATACAAGACATCGTCGAAGCATCACTTAAGCATCAAGACGCAAGAGGAATTTAAGAAGAAACATTTTTAAAAGTTTTTTTTTTCTGTGGTACGCATATGAACTTTCAACTTTTTATATCAAATATAACAGCCGTTTGAAAACTTTCGATGTTATAAAATTATCAATAACACCCTTTTATTTTATGGTAATACACGAAATTATTTAAAAAATTCAATAGAAAACAATCATAAACGCAATTCGCATCTTTGATACTAAATTTTAATGTGACGATTACACCTTATTTATGTTTTTTAAAATTGTAATACATCCTTTACAGAAGCGTTTAGCGTGATTTAAATAAAATTCAAATTTATATATTGTCTACAAATGGAGTGATTAAGATATTGACAACAGACATCATGTTTCACTCAAATTTCAGCATGCAAATTTTATATTACAGCATTTAATTTTATATTATGAGAAAAATAGTCAAATTAGCAAAATAAAGAATAATTACAAATTAATTTAAAAAAAAACAGTATCAAGTATGTTATCATCAATCATTTAGAACCTATACACACTTCCACGGAACTCACTTGGATCGCACTGATGATATAGGATGCATTAATTTTGTGGCAACAAAACCGGTCAACTAGTATGTCGGCTCACGCTTGCCCTGTTCTTTTTTCTGCGCCGTAATTGAGTCAGGATCAGGTTTTACTGGGTCAACCGGCAGGTGCCTTGCTCTTTCGGGAAATAATGACCGAGTTTGAGATAGTACAAGGTAGAGGCTGGTAGGTAAGACAGATTTTATCGACCCTTTTTAGGGCTCACGATTACTGGTAGCATACATGAATGGCAATTCACTTTGAAGTTGGACACGCGTTTTTACGATCCTATCTAATTATGTAGTTAATATTTCAAATGTCTTGTATCAGAAATATACATCCTAATGTTATTTATGTATAGATATGCATAATCTTATAACCTGCTTACTTTATAAGTATTATATATTATATTATATATTAGCTTTTTGTTATTCTTACAACTATAATATTAGATTAGCTTTTCCAGAATAATATTAATGATCGGGAAAAAACCGTATGTATTCCTAGTTTAGTCCACAGTTAGTTGCAATTTTTTCATGCAAACAATATACTTTATATCGTTCCCCATAATCCACACATTAGCTGTGTAATGTCGGTAGAGTTGAATAGTAACTCTTCCTGTACCAGGTGTCTTAAGAGGCGACTGAGGTACTGGAACCGGCAGATGGCAGTAAATCCACTTAAATCTGAACTTAATAAATTTGAACTATACCTAGTTCAAATACAACAGGGCAAGGGTACGCAGCTGCATTCCCTTTGCGAAGCTACGCTCTGAGCTTGCCCAGCGTGGCAACAATGGGCAAATTTCCCCATTTTTGCAGAGGCCTATGAGGAATTGGGCGTATTTCGGCTGCTATATTTAGAAAAAAACATCTACATATGTTTTATATGCCTGATGCTGCGATGCGATAGTGATATTGTTCCCAATTCACTAAAGGTCGCGCGTTCTATTCCCACCCAGGGCAAACATTTGTGTTAGTTATATGTCTGTGTATTAAAAATGTGTATTTAAGTTTTAAGTATTTAATATCAGACAAAATAGGTTTTACAAACACCTCTTTTGTCTGATATCGCAACACAAGTGATTAAAGCTACTTATCACGGAGTTAGCATCTGAGAAACTTGTTGTAATTACGTAATGAAGCTAAAGTATGTTTGTTTGCCCGTTATTCAAATTCTCAGTCGAATTGAGTATATCCGCAATCACACGTGAGGGAAGTCATGACAAATAGTTAGTGTGTAATAAGTTTTTCGTGTCCTGGTCATGTTGATCTAAAAACCTTGATTTAGAAATGTTGTCTTCCGCCTATTAAAAAACGGATGTCAATATTGCTTCAAGTTACGACGGAAGTAGCTTCAAATCATTTTGTGAGAAAACTGATATTTGGACAATAATTTTTGTTGGATAGAGAGAACCAATTATGTAATTATAAAATAATTTATCGACAATTCAGTTATTTCTCTGATAAATGTAATCTTCAAACGGCCGTTAGCAATTGCTATTGTTAATTTTCTAAGAGACACTTAGGTTAGCGTCAGAGTGTTCAACATTTCAAATTGTTATGCCAACAGTTAAGAATTAAAATTTTGAAGGGCAGAAAGGGAGAAATGATCGTGCTCTATCATTATCTAACGATATTGTTTTTGTGATCTGAAGAACAAAATTAAAACATTGCATGTTAATTGAAAGATATACAATTCTATTAATAACCTAGGGTTCATTTTATTAAATTTAAGTTAATATTTACTACAGAAAATTAAACACTTCTAAGATATCGTAGTGAATTTAAACTTGCAACTTGTATAGTAACTTTTATCGCGAAGATGGCGCTTACAAATGTGAGGTTAACATTTTAAAATATATAATTTTATGTCAATTACTAAAAAAGTCCATGAAAATATAGAGATTTGATTAGGGGAATAATCAGGGTATAAAATAAATCATACGTTACTCGACAATACTGTAATTTTATATTATTGAGTTTTCGTAAAAATTTATAACAAACCAGTAGCATGTAAGTTTATTTGTTATAAACTTCCAGAAATACATATTCCGTTTACATATTTTCCAGGAAAATGTAATATATTATACAAATATGTATGCCACGTTTATCTATTTAGTATATATATTGTCTGCACCACTATATATATATATATTTCTTTCTGTTTTGTGTAATGGTTGACTGGGAGATAATGCCATCTGGCATTAAGTCCGCTATTTGTACATTTTGTGAAATAAAGTTAAATAAATAAATACGCCTACGGGACCGTCAAAGAAAGAAAAGTGTATGAAATAAGTCGTATAGTTTGGTTGCCTCCAGTGTAATGCAATAATAACTCAAAGTTGTGGACACATAGCGTTCTAATTGTTTCTGCTCATCGATTATGATTTCGTGTGTAATAAATATGTACGAAGTGCATTTTATAAATTATTACGCAGTGAGTTTTGAAATAACTGGTTCATTATTTACCAAACACGTTAAATGTAGGGTGCAGTATTCGTCCAATAAATTTATATGATTTCAACCAATTTCATACGTCGTAAAACAGCAATTTTCTTTGTTATATCTATACTGTTGTAACATTGATCGATAAATTAACAATAAATGTGTACAGAGGGGCAGCCTGTTACATAGACGGCTAAACAAAAGAACGGATAAAAACTTGACAAAGAGGTTTATTTTAAAACTGATGGATAAGTAATAATAAACATAATAATGAAAACGCGTGGCGCGCTCGATGACTGAATGCGAACTGATTAATATTCATTCCAATTCTTAGAAAGAGATAGAAAGTCGGCGGCAATTATGGGCAAAGTTCTTCCTTTCTTGGAGAGGCCTATGTCCAGTAGTGGACTTCCAAAAGCTGATATATTGATAATTATGAATAATAAACTCTCAGGAGCTTGTCTGGCAATAATGGTATATTTCACAAAGGAATATATTTATTTTTTCATTGGATCAGAAGTTTCGTAGGCAAATATTTAATTCCAGAAAAAAGAGTTCCCAAAGGACAGGATTTTAAGTGAAGTTGACACGGATGATGCCATTGGCGGAAAGTCAGTATTAATAAGATGGATCTGGTATTATAAAGACTGGTTATGACTGCTTATTAGTTTTCGCTGACAAATCAGGTCCAAATTAAATAACTAATTTAACTCAGTTACCACATTAGCCTAAAACATAACTAGTTCATTTGACTTAAAAAGATTGAAAGTATGCTATCGATGTTAAGTGAAATTATACATTTATTATTATAGCCGTCCACTTTTTGTCGACGATGCATTTTAAATTAATTAATCACCATCATAAACTAGCTCTCATACATTTTCTATTAAGACATGCCGAGATAACAAGATTTATGAGCGTTTTATTATTCTACTAGCAAACTGCACTGGCTTCGTTCGTCGTAATGGTTACTAGACCATTAATATGTTTTTTTCGTAACATCTTATCATCACGCCCGTAATGCTTCCATTTATTTTATTTGTATCAGGTACATTGACAAATTACAGACAATACATATTAAAAATAAGTAAAATTGTTAAAAAATTATTCAATTTTCTACTAGTATAGAAAAATCGTAACAGTTTACTCTAAACTAAAACAAAAATAAAACGATTAAGCTACAACCGGTAAAAACTAGAAAAAAAGAGTCAAGTATCTATCATAAAAACATCAACAACATTTCTTTAGAATATGAATGAGATTTTGTCTTATATTATGAACCATACACATACATAATCATCACAGAGATATCACTAGCGTGTCGCCAAGTTTGTGAACTGAAAATACGGTGTCACATTTACCGAGTAAATGTGACACCGTATTTTCACAGATTATCTTACCATTCAAACTGGAACACAGCAATGCGAACATTATTATTTCGCGGTAAAAATAGGTAAGAGTGCGGTACCAACACAGACGACCTTTGTCTTCCTCTCATTCTTAATCTTCCTCTTATTGTAGGAACGACACATTTAGATTTGATGATTTTATAGAGCAAATATTATCACATATTTAAAAGAATTCCAAGTGCCCGTCTGTGAATAATGTGTCCACAGTTTAATCGTATAATAATTAAGTTAAGTTTAAACTTTAGAAAGCTACATAATTTCTTTTGATGAGGTAAATGTTCAAGAAGTTTTGAAAAGTGAAGCCCATGTATAAGGAATCATGAGTAGATAACTAGTTAATTATAAACCTGAGGCATTGTTTTTGATATAAAACAATGCCTCAGGTTGACTCCGACAGTTGACAGAAAATAATGAAGAGAGTTTAGTATGTGTATCTATAGTAAATATTATGTTTGTGTATTTTCGTTAAGATTTATTTAAAAAGTACTTGAAAAATTTGGAAAATACTTTCGCAATTAAAAAATACGTTTCACCAAGTAACAGATTATAAAATATTTTCAATAAAAAAAAGAAGAACAAGAATATTAATGTCCGGTTTACTGACCGGGCATTATAAGTTCCTTTAACTCATAACGGCGCTCCCTATGAATAAAAGAATATATCAAAAATAAAGGTATACAAGAGTACATACATTCATTTTACTTTTTAAATGTAATAAAAAATATAAATTACAAACTTTAAATGATCCATGTATGCTGTGAGCAGAGTAGGATAGTACCTCCCCCTCAACAAAATGGCGTAAGACGACAAGAACCTACAAATGGCGGTATATCTATCTAAAACAGTGCAGCTTAAATGCACTAGATGGGGATGGGCAGTAGCATCCCCGTGGCGAAATTCCTCCTTTTTTTGGAGGCCTTTGTCAAGCAGTGGACTTGGCTGGTATGATGATGATGAGTTATACATAAAAGATAGCTAATCGAAATGTAAACTCTGTGAATTTTGATTTAAGATCCATCTAGGGTCAGTAAGTCTGAATTGCTCAACCTGCTGATTGACCTGACTTGACCTGGTTTGTAACTGTGTATTTAGAGTCAGGCAGACAGTACTTAAGGTAGTATGGATCATTCTAGCAGATTATTTCAACTCTTCTATCCTACTGAAGTAAGATTTATTTAATTAATGAAATTTCTCGAGATTCATAATAATTTATGAAATCTTTATTCATAAAAGTTACGAGACACAGAGTCCGGGGTGAACTTCAAAATTGCTGAACTATGATGAAAGCATTTCCAATAGCAGAGCGTAGCGTTACTACAAAAATGATTCCTATCCGTACCCTGCTACATTGGATATACCGCCATCGGTTCTGGTACTTCAGTTACTCTTGCAACACCTGGTACATGGTAGTACTACTTTATTCTGCCAGTACCTCATGGTGGGTAAACCCTGTATATTAGTGTATGGCTACTGTACAGATAAATTTATTTAGTTAATTCATTAAATGGTATAATTAAATGCAATAGAATAAACATTTTATTCAACTGTTTTCATGATTCATTAATGAGCCCATACATATGAAACAATTAATCTAATTCCAAGTAGATAATAAAGAATTCTGAACAGAAGTCTTGGAATGTCGTCGGTAATAGACCAGGTGGTAAGTAATGCCGGAATCTTGCTCACCTTTCATCTGTAACCGGGCTTATAACTCGTTGATAAGACCATCTGATTGGTTCTGTTTGTTATTATGTTGGGCTCGTTGTTTAAAAACACGATAATGGTGCCACTACAGTTATGGAAGAGACATATGTTATCGATGGTGAAAGTGCTAACAAAACCATAGTTAGACATAATTTATTTTGTAGTTAAATTACTGCACACATATATAGAGCAGAGGAGGAGGGAAGAGTTTGTATTAAACGACCCAGATGAATATTCTTTAACCAGGTAGAAGAAATGTCAAAGAAGGGCCAGATCAAAAGAACTAAGTATAAACAAGTGTATATGAAAGTATTAATGCGAGAAAGGGAAGTAAAAGAGGCATGACAGAATCATTTTTTTTGGGACACAGGCGTGTTGTTTATATGTACATTTTTTACATTAATTGATGGCTTAAACTGAATATTGTATTCCTTTGTGCTGACTACAATTTGGTTAAAATATAGCCTTCGAAGACCTGCACCGAATTTTTTATTAAACTAAGACTTATAATTCGATTTTGTAACTCTACTTTTATTTATCCACTCTATATACCCAAACCATCTCTACATAAACTGTATAAACTATTATGTTCTAAAAACTATATTTAATATATTAGATTTTCTCAGATAAAATATTTGTAAGAACATATTACTACTTAATTCTTTTTTTTTAATATTCAATATGTCTTAATTGTACGCAAGTTATAAAATATACTATATATTAAATCAAATCAAATCAAAATTTTTTTTCAAGTAGGCCTATTGCAAGCAAAAATAATAAATGGAACAATTTCAATTCAGGAACATGAAGTACTAAATTATATTATGTATATTCATAATACTGATGACGCCGATGACACGACGGGATCGTAAAAGAAATCTAGCATTTAAAATAGGACTACTTTATAATAGTCTGCTGGCACCAGACGGGTCTTCATGCTAGATTTAATGCAGTTCTATTACAAGAGCCACCAGAAAGGATCCCACAAGAAAAACTGGTGGTGATAAAGGTACATCAATACTAAATATTTAGTGTTAATGGAACCCCTACCGACGTCGGCACTAACAAACAGGAAGTTTTATCATTAATGTAATTTTTAACACAATATTTTTTTTTTAGAAATAAGCTTACTGTTTTTTTTTTAATTTATAAATCGGTAAGTCTAATACGCCGCCTTATATGTTATTGTAAAATATGTTGTGGTTGTACTTGAAAGAATTATTTACTTTATGGAGCCGTGTAGTGGGCACTGCGAGCTTAATTTATTTCTGGTAATAACATTATGTATGTCACACATTTTCATATACATTCTGACTGTGTAGAGTCAGTATATAAATTTCCTTATTTTTTATTTTGGTGAATCTTGTCATTTTATAAAGTGACCCCTGGTAAAACCAAATTGTTTATTGTGCTTTAAATTATTACTATGAAAATAATCTCGTAAATGTTGCAAAACAATTTCTTTAATATTTTTTCTAATTTTGGTGAGTTTATTAAATTCTGGCAATAGTTTTCAAATATTTTTTTTAATTGTTGTTCAGAAAAATCAGTTGTTTTTAATATTCAAGTAAAATCACAGATAATAAATAAGGAAGTTCAACGTAGTCAACGTAAAGATTTTCAATTTGATATTATTACAATAGATTTAGGACAGTCAATATATATATATCCGAGATTTCTTAAAGTACCAAAAATATTTTTCCGTTCTAATATTATAAAGAGGAGATTTAATTGTGTGTATGTTGGGCTTAAATTAAAAGCTACGAGACCGATTTTAAATATTTCACAATCAAAAAGTTACTTCTTTACCAAGTAAAATAAGCATTATTATGTTTTTTAATAAAGTAAAATAAGAGACCGCTACCTAAAATCAATAATTGAGCCGTGAGGTTCCGGCAGAGTAGAATAGTACTTCTCTGCATACCAAGTGTCGTAAAAGGAGACTAAGGTCCAAAAACGACAGATGGCGGTATATCCATTCGAGACAGTGTACTTCAAATGTATAGGGTGGGGATGGACAGCAGCATCCCCGTCGTGAAAACTGCGCTCTGCGATTGCCAACACGCACGGCAATTATGGGTAAAAGACCTTCTTACAAGTTTGTTTGTGAAAGCTGCTAGACTAGGATAGCTTTGTTATAGTTAGGAATAAAGTAATATCAAGTTATAAGAATATAATTTAAACTCAGATATAAATAAATTCGATTGACAATTAGGTTTACATTGTGATTTAAAGACAATATTGTGTCGTAGGTTACCGGCATAGTAGATTTGTACCGCCTTCTAAGATAGATATCTAGGTGAGGTACTAGATCCGACAGATTGGGGTATAAGAGTTCATTAAATATTCAAAAACAGGTCGTTCAAATGAAGCAGAACATGCAAAACTCTCGTGCAAAAACTATTCAAAAATCAAGATTTTTTGTAATCTATTATTATCTGTTTGGAATAATGTCTTTTTATTAATAGTCAATATATCATTACAACAATCGTATTTTAAGAATTCCCAGAGACAGAGTTATATTTTTATGTTAACATTAATTAGGCTTTTAAATTGCAATGTATCTATACTGGTATATTCAGTTATTAGCTAGATGATAATCCTTGTTTCAATGTTCATAGGTCTCAGGGGAATAATAACATTTTTAGCGAAACCAAAAATATATTTCTTATTTATGTTACCTATAAATATTATTTTTGTGTATTTTTTTTGTTTGTAGAGATGTATGCTTGTTTGTCAACCCAGTCTAATGAAAAAAAGACTTAACGACAAGATTAAAAAAAAATTCAAAAAAATTATATATTCTACATTTACGTATTGACTACTTAAAATAAAAATTATTCTTCTAACGGCTTGCTTCAAATAGCGGTTTTCTCAACTTTTTACTTTTTTTTCATATTTTGGTTACCATAGTGCAATAGTTCTCAAGATTGACAAACAATATTGATAACATATTTTGTCCGTAATGATTCCGTGTTTTAAAAACGTTATAGGAGTAGAATTTTCAGAAATTTGTGATGTTTGATTTATATTGATTATAGATTTGTTTTGTTTTTCTTTGAAAATGGTATATTTACTGATAATTTGTACACTAGTAACAACCCAACATGTTAACTTGTGGTCATCTTACAATATAGTTGAAGATATTAAATCGGTATTAAAATTAAATATACGTCAATATTATGTATAGCTTACTAGAGGTAGATCTCTTACAAGGGTCGTCTGCGTTGGTACCTCACTCTCACTCATTTCCGGGTTCCGGTTTAATGGGTCAGAGAGGCAGTGAAATTACTGGATAAATGTGACATTGTCTCTTAAGTTTACAAGGTTGGTGATACTCTAGTGATATCTGTTAGATAACATGAGTGTCTATAGGCTGCCGTCACGTTTATCATCAAGCCGGCCATCGCCATGACTACGCTCGTTTGCTGACTTCGTATCGTATAATGACTACCAGTACGATAAGAAAAATGAAATAAAACTTGGAAATATAAATTAAATATATATTCTGAAACATTTACATTTCGTAGTGTAATACGAGATATTTTTTTCTCATATTACACTATAAAATGTTAAAGTCTGTATAAATTCCACTTAATATGTCATCTTAATGGTATATTATAACGGAAATTCTTCTTGAATTATCTACAAATAGCTCATAATAAAATTACGAGCCATACTAATGTTGGTCTCGTAATGTATTAGTAATGATCAAGTTGTGGGCTTAGAATCTAGTCATCGGATGACCTCGGCGTAGTACTGGCATAAAATATACTATAGATGCGAAACTATTTGGATTGGCTTCTCGTAAAAGACACATTTGAGAGTTAAAAAAATGTTTTAAAAAGAGTCTATATGAAAAAAATTAAAATGCATTAAATCAAATCTATAAACCTTTTTGATAGTATATATAATTAAGACAGATTTCGATAATGATTTTACGTTTAATTCTGCTGAAGCAGACCAGATTTATAGTATATTAAAAGAGATAGTTCAAAGTACTCTGATAATATAATATTAGCTAAGACTTCAATTTAATTATTTTTATACAGAAATAAGGGACATATATTAGCTTCAAATATTATTATTGTAAAGTAAAAAATAAATAAATAAGTTTCCTAGTTAATGACTAATGACTAGAAATGTCGACTACGAAAATGGAATAGACAATTAAACTACGTTTAAATACTGTTATCAATTATTTGTGTAAAATTATAAGTGTAAAATTAACGCGTGAATGTGTGATAATAAATTCTAATCCCTCACTGTATTTTATATCTTTTTACAACACAATAATTATAATCAATACAATATCAGTAAAGGAACTAATTGCTTCAAAAATCATAGACTGCATTTATAATTATTATACGCCTATAAAAAAAAACACTAGCATATTGTTAACAACTAGAATTTTGAAATTCGAAGGGAGTTATTGATGACTAAGCGATATTTCATAACCTTCACGGATTTGGCCTGGCAAGTTTTTGAATTTATCAATCCCTTCTATCCGGACCTAGCCTTGAAGACGCGGAAAACAATATCGAATAGTATATTCCGACTTCCCGGTACCGATCAGTTTTTAATCGCTCTACTCATTAAGCCTTCTGGCGTTCACGCTTCGTTTTAAACCATTCAACAACACCGCTATTTGTGTTCGTTACCCAATCTATATTGAGTTGTATTTTTCCGACCAAAAAGTCCATAACAGCTTGCCTAATTGAGACATCAGGTAACTCACCGTAGACCAGATCCATGCGACATTATTAGTTTTAAAGGACACTTGCGTTAGTTTTCGATTGTTATCACTTAGCACATATATGTAAACATCACTTTCACTAGTAACTGAAAGCAGTTCTGTATCGATTCGGATTTATACCGAACCGTTAAAACTGCTCGCGCCAATTCTCGCGTCACACTGGCTGCGCTCGCGCAGAGCCTCCTTTCCCCCACTAAAATCAACCATGACTTTACGAGTTGCTCTGCAATAACTTACCCAATCGCATTCTCCGAAAGCTCATTTTTGAATGCAGTATGTTTAGAAAAGATTTTTCTCAGTCAAGCGTAGCAAAACTAACTTAGTTCAAGCGTGTTACTGCTTAGTTTAGAATGGAGATGGTTTAGAAAATATTTTTCTGTGAAATAGTTGTCGCTAAGCTTTGATTAAATCAGTACTAAATGGGTAGTAGTACATTCAAGCTAGAATTAGTAATGTAAACAAACTCTAATCATCTTTGTAATTTGATCATCTGTAATTTGATAAAATCTTTACGGTTTTGCTATATTGTTTTATGAATAAATTTCGTAATATTGGTCAAAGTATGATAGGATTCACGTATCATTTTATGAGACCATGTCATAGTTATATTAATCTTATATGATGAAAATTATATATCGGCCAGCTTTGAAGTTTTGTAATGATTCACGAAAATCCAATGACTATTCAAACTCTGGCATACTGGCACATAACAATACGGTGCTACCGTCTACGGAGAGTAAAAGAAATCGATGCTGTGACGTTTGAAATTTAAATCTTTACTTAATTATTATTCACTTGTACTTGATGTACTACTTGACGATATAAAATTAATTATTTACCGAAATTTTATACAAAAACAAGCAAACAAAAATAAAAAAAATATATAAAAAAATTCCATTACGCGGGCCCTATGGCGCTGATGATAGTGATCCTGCGCTAAAGGTCGTGGATTCGATCCACATCCAGGGCACATATTTATATGATTAAAATTGTGGTTTTTCAGTGTAAAATATTTTTATTTAATATTTGTGATTTTATATAATTGATGTCAGACGTCCGTAAACTAAGTGTTTTAAGCGACCTAGGTGTCTAGTAAATGTATGAGATTTTGAGTGAATTTATTAATATATCATTTAAGTGTTTCTTAATGATATTAAGTGTTCGCATTGTCTTGGTAAACTAACTTTTGATAATTTGAATATTCTACTAAAACACATTCATGTAAAACGTAGCTCAGACGTGCTCTGTTGCTCGCAATTTCAAATAGTTAAGAGATCTCACGTAGAGTCCAGCTTTTAACTCTGCACACCCTAACTTCACAAATCCCAAACTTTCAGTGAAGTATGTAGCTTGAGTATGTAGCTATATAGTAATGTTATCTAACGGCAGCCGTTAAATGATTCAGCGTAAAAAGTAACTTATTCCAAACAATTTTTACTGTGGTAGATTTAATTTGTTTTTTTTTGCGATTTATTTAGTCTTTTCTTTATAAAAGAGTATCACATATATGTTATAACTTACAAATTTTATTTGAATATTTCTAATATCAATCAAATAATAATGAATACGTTTTTTTTCCGTGAGATATCGGCAGAGTAGAATAGTACCCATCTATTCTAGATGTCGTAAGTGCCTAAAGTAACCGATAGATGGCGGTATATCCTTCCTCAAATAGACAGGTGGGAAAGGGTAATTAATACCATCCTCGTCACTAACTACGTTCTACGATTGCCACTACGCTTGCCCAGCGCGGTAATTGTTTTGTCTAACAGTGAAGATCCAGCGGCTAGTATGATGATGATAATGAATTCTTTTGTATCGTTTTATCACATCTTTATTTATATCTACACACAACAAATAGTACAAAATCAATATATTTGTACGCAGTTTGTAACAACCTCGAAAGAATTATCGTGTTCGCCCTAAGCTTGGAAAACCTCGGGTAAGAATTCCAACTGAGTCAAGTTTAGTACAGCTTCTACTTAAAGTCGTATTGAGTCGAGTTTTAGATAATAATAATTAATGTACAAAACATCTCATAATTTAATCTGACTCTGTTTTCGGTACTGATACTGGTAAGCTTTGCAGAAATAGAACAATCTGTTTACTGTCTACTTTTTTTTATAAAATAAATGTATTTATAATTTATTTATAAAATATAGTTCAAGAAATTTTAAACAATATTATATATTGCGTTTGAGAGATAAAGAATAGTGTTATAAGAGATCAATATGGTATAAAAGGTGATGTTGTGACAACAATAGAGAAAGAAATGTTGAGATAGTTTGTGCATGTAGAATGGATGGATGAAAGTAGAATGACTGCACAAATATGTGTATATAGCGGAAATCTTCTAGATTTGGTATAGGACGACCTAGGTGAACATATCTTAACCAGGTAGAAGAGGTATTAAAAAAAGGGTCAGGTCAGAAGTACTAAGAATAAATAAGTGTGAGTGAAAGGACTAATACGAGTAAGTGAAGCGAGAGAGGTATGCAAAGCGGGGAAAATTATTCACATTTGAGGTCTTTCGTCGCATGCGCTGCATAAACGGCTTAAGTTATTCAAAAACTATGTATGAAAAAATTATTCCTTTTTAATAATAATAAAAGAGCGCGACAGTATATGTCTATCTCTCAAGATTGACTCATAATAACATTATTTGTCGAAGAAGACATGCTACCATTATAATATACAAGCAGGCCGCACGGCGGCGGGTGAGGGGGAGGTGTGCCTCGCCCCACCGCCGTGCTTGCCACTACCACTCGCGAGTGTATCTTTGTGAGGTACCATGCCGCGCGGCTCGGACGCGTGGTCGGCTCCCTACAGAACGGTTGAATACAGCGTGTTATATTTTAAACACAAGTAAAAATATAATTTATGACGAAGTACTTAGACCCATTATTTTAAACACATAATTTTTTTACATATGATTTAGAAAATATTTTTTTCACGATTATACAATAACATAAACCAACGTGAGCAATCAAAAAATAATCTCGATAGAGTTTCCGACAACGACGCGAACGAAGTCGCGGGCACAGCTAGCAATACATAAAATTGTGTTATTTCGTATGACTAAAAATAAATATATAAGACCAAAAATTATGTTCAATAATTAAGACAAAAGTTCCCAATGGGAACATGGAATTTCTGTTTTAATTATTAAACATAATTTTTAGTTTATAGCTAAAGGAATAAAACAGGGGTGCAAAGTTAGTGATTAATAAAATTTAGCATGAAGATGCTTTATTAAAAGTCATGAAACACATGTGAAGTATCATTCCTTCAGTGGGTAAAACGAGGTGCCAAATTGGTATGTAAGCTCTACAACTTAACGCAGGTGAAACTACAGGGCGCAGCTAGTATAACATAAATTCAGGCATTTCAATTGAATACCACGCAATAGTTACCCACTAATATCGAAACTTTCGAATTTATTACTATTTACTGCGGCATGTTGTTTATATGAAACAATCGTATCCGTTCAACTTGATTGAATACCACTGGTTAAATCTAAACAGATAGTCCACAATAAAGTTTTAATTGTCATTTTAATTATAAATACAGATAGCTAGTCGGATGCAGGTAGCGTTGAATAAGACCTAATTTTATACTAGGTGTGGTATTAGGTAACTGTGGTACCAGAAATCTCAGATGGCGGTATATTCATCGGAAATAGTGAAGTCTATTGTACCAATAAGAGCCAAAGATTTCTTATATTAGATTCAATCAAAAAGCTTGTGTGGAAGCTGATGGACGCTTTTCTTTTGGTATGATAATGATGATTGCTAGCATGTGTTTTTAATAACCTATCAATATTATCTATATATCTATGTAATATAAAAGGAGAAGCTGACTGACTGACTCGTTGACATTGACATTGCCAGAGGCTAAAATACAAGGGTTTGAAACATGAAATTTTTCACATAATCTCCTTTTATAATGAAGGGGACCTCTAAGAAGATTTTTTTGAAAGTTCCTCCTTTAAAGAGGTAAAACGGTAGAGCGAAGTAAGTAAGAAACCTTGTTTTTCTAGAAGTTATTCGAATGAAATTCAATATGAAGGATTTTCATTGAAATTTAAAAAAACAACTATTTATATAATATTTAGTAAGTTATATTTAAGAAGATTTTAGAAAATAAGTAATATTTTTTTGAAAATCTACCCTTCTAGGGGTTAAAAGTGGGTTTAATTCGGTAAATCTATTCATGAAATTGCTATCCACACTCAAAGAGATTTGGATGTGTTAAGCGAATGGTTCCTCTATAATCTGCTTACTATAAATACTTCCAAAACATCCTAAACATGATTTTATCTACAAAAAATAAAGTGATTCATGATTTTGTTCCACTAACAATAAATATTGAACTCATTAAACGATCCAGTCCAAATTAACATGGACGCCGCAGATTAACCATGTAAGGGGAAATTTAACATCTTTGTAGAAGCTTTCCGTAAAATAGCTCACTGAATAAAAAAAATATTTAAATAAAAATTTAAATAACTTTGTATAATGCCTTGGTTAAATCACACTTAAACTATATTATCGAGATTTGGAGCTCAGCTGCACCCACAAACCTTAATCCATTGCAGAGATCTCAAAACAAAGTTAGTAAAGCCTTATTCCAAAATCCCTTCCACACACTAACTATTCATATATATGAAAAAACTAAAATATTTAATCTATCTCAATTATACAAGTTCAATACATGCATGTTAGTAAAAATAATAGTTACAAATTCTGTCGAAAGTAATATAAGACTGTTTATAAAAGATAACCCCTACAATCTCCGAACTAATAATAAAGTGCAACGATCAGCACCTAGAACTCTCTATGGAAAGAAGACTGTAATGTTTAGAGGAACACAGCTGTTCAATGAGCTGCCTATCAACATAAAGGAGTGTGAGAGTATAAATATGTTTCGGAATAGGCTGAAATAGTATTTGGAGTCGAGTAGCAGCTAATTTTTGTATTATTTGTTATAACTGTTATATCTCATTGTAAAAGAATGTAGATTTGAATGAGAATAAAGATCTTTAAACACAAATTAGTAAAAAATCGCTCTTACTTTCAAAGTCATGTTTTAATAAAATGTTATAATGTCAGGAAATTTCAATTATCCATAGCTCACTTATCGAAAAAGTTTATAGGCTATATCAAGCTAATAAATGACATGCTAATACATATACAATACTAGGTTTGATCTACAACTTAACGCGGGTAAAACCGCTATCCGTATATGATGATCTCTACTCAGTATGAGTAGAGACCTACTCTTACCTCTCATAGCGCTATACCAATGCTTTAATCTAGCTTGAAGGACGACAGGCATTGGTATCTATACTATATAATATAATATTATATTATATGGAGGAAAGATTTGTATTTTTGTATGTAGCGAATAAACTCAAAAAATACTAAGCCAATTTTAATAATTGTTTTTTTATTAGATAGCTACATTATCATTGAGTAACATAGGTTATATTTAGTACTAGATTACTTTAAAAATTTCTATTAAAACCAACCCAGGTGTAAAAAATTAGCCATAAAATGTCTTAAATATTAAAGACTGCCTTAATAGCTAATGATTATTTTTTGAAATATTGAAATCGGGTATTCCATTCAAAAGATATTATGTAATTAAAATAAAAATACATGCCGGCGGCGGGCGCCACGCAGCGCATCGTGTAACTAATACGACGAGAGCAATTGTATGTGGCACTTCCTCGCATAGGATCTCCAAAAGATCAATACGCTTCGTTGCCACTTAGAAATATTTAAGATAGAGGGAGGCTTTAAGATGAGCATAATTATTTTTTCTAATTTAGTGGTCGTTTTAATTAGCATGCTTAAAACCTAAATATCTGTACCTATTTATCTCTCCCCGTGCGAAGGCCGCTTGTTGTGATATAAAGTTTAAAAATACTCAGTGGTCTGTTTAGTTTTAGTGTCAAAATATCTCTATTTTCTTGTGTGATCTCCTGGTATTATCATTTACAGGCTGCGACTTACCACCATGTATTGTTTGCTTGTTTAATATTCTTACACTTTGTAAAGTTCCCTTGAGATAGATTGATGGGTCTTGATAGAAAAACGCCTATTTTTTGGGATTTGACGGCTTATTCCTTAATTAGGTTAAGAAATATAATTTTGTGTTAATTTATTATTATTATAATTACGTTAAAATGGATGATACAGCGTGGGCTTTTGTTTTGGAAGTATAAAATATAATGAACTCAAAAAATGTATTTTTAATGAAAAATAACTGCGAACCAAACGTGGCTGTGTCGTCACAATGCGATCGAAAACGTGACAAGCACTATTGGATAAGCATAAACTTAAAATAAACCCACCAGTGTCTACCGACGCTGTAGGTATCTTTTGTATAGCTTTTTGTGTAGCTATGTGTATTTGTTTGCATAAGTATAGTGGGATGGACAATCTTAACGGTCCGAACTATAAGTTAGCGTTTCTGAAATTAGAATCAGTGAGACGGTTTGCTTATAATGTTATACAGAAACAAAGATTTTATTCCGGAGCTTGGATTCATTAATTTTGAGAAAGTCCTAAAGTTCTCTTCTAGGACTACACAATTTATCGGATTCTATAGTACTGCCTATTATCTGCTTCGAGTAAAATAGTGCATTGTGTAATTAAGTAGATCATGCATCAATACAAAATTGCATAAAGAAACATTGTGTATATGTATTTATGAGTAATAACTAACAAATAAAAAAATATTAACTATTTTTGTTTTTGCTTAAATTTACTGCGTATTCTGAGACACAGATTACCCAGGTCAGTTTATAAAAGTTGTCTTCATTTTAACCTATTTGTAGCGGCAAGCAGCAATATTTTTGTCATCACAAAATTGACGTATGTCTTAGTAAATATGTACTTATTTTTAAATGAGTGGACACTATGAACAAAGAAGAAGTTAAACAATGAGTTATCTGTACATATTTGATTTGCAGACTAATATGAGTATTGCGTATAAAACGTAGTAACTGCATTCAATTTGGGAGAATTGAATTTACTCAGAAGCCTCTAAAAGGCATGAAGTTTAATTAAAAAGTAGTTAAACTGAGAAGTGTAAACAGATTAGGCTTAAATTGGTTTTTAAATGCTTTTCCTTGCTTACTGCCACTTATAATAGGTAAAGCGAGCTACTAATGATTTAAACCTAATTCTTTTTTAAGGGCCGGACAAGACTTATGATAACTTTGCATTTAGTTCGAATAATTTATAAAAAGATTTGCTTCTTGACTTCAACTTCTTATTTAAATATATCTACACTAGTTGCACATTCCAACTCCGTCCAGGTAATTAACGTAATGATTTCCGTCTATCCCATTACCGAGAGATTTTTAAACATGTAGTATTGAATAGGTACTTATTAAATTACCTCACGCCGTCACCTGTTTTTACACTCAGGGTTAATTAAAGCTCTGACAAAATTTTTAAATACAAATAAATATTTTGCGATTATAAGTTAGAACCAAATGCAACCAGCGCGCAGAGCTTAATTAAAAAAAGTTCGGTAGTTTAGGAGTTCATCCCGGACAAAGAAAGTGACTCGAACTTTTATACATATAGCATAATAAAGCAAATCAGACATAGGATGCTGGATATAGGCCTCTCCAAGTAATCTCAGGCCGATTATATACGGCCTGTGTCGAGTGCCTTCCTGTTTTATTCAGAACATTTGTCCACCTCTGTGAGGTACTGGCACGCCATTAGGTACCGATACGCCATAGGGTACCGGCAGAGTAGAATAGTAGCTTTCCCTGTACCACGTGTCATTAAAGGCGACTAAGGTACCAGAACTGACAGATGGCGGTATATCCATCCGATACAATGCAGCTCAAATGCACAGGGTAAGGTTGGGCAGCAGCATCTCCGTCCCGAAAGCTGTGCTTTGCGATTGCCAACACGCTTGCCCAGCGCGGCAATTACGGATAAAATTCTCCCTTTTTGGGAAGGCTTGTGTCCAACAGTGGATTTTCATTGGCTGGTATAATGATGAAAATGTTGTCCATCTCGGGATTGGCGTTGAATAGGCGTCGAACGTCACGCTTGCCGGTACGTGGTATCTATTTCAGAACCTTACAGTGCCAACAGCCATCGGTTCAAAAGATGTTTATTTAATTTATATTCTACAGATAGTGACAATGTTTGGCGACTTAATCCAATTATTTGTCGTATTTTTAAATATTGATAATTCTATGATAGAAATGGAACTTAAGAGGCAACGAATTAATGAAATATTATGTATATCATAGATTATCTTTTTATTTTCAAATATATATTCATAGATTATCATTTTAAACCTTTTTACAAAACTTTAGCTAACACTTCAGATTTTTTATGCAATAGTGTAAATGTTATAGTTTTTAAAAGCTTCGAATCTGGTAATCAATAGCAGTTTCAAAAACGTGCCTACGGATTGTTAATAGCAATAACTATTATATGTAAATTAGCCGTTGGGTTTACAGAAGAAATAGAAAATTTCTGAAATGGGATTACAGAAATTATTACATATTAAATTAATACAACTATTATTGAATTTAGGGTTACGCAGAGTATACCTTAACACTTTTCAGTAATGTCGATAGCGCATTAGTTAGGTCCTCATGCCAACTAACTTTCGTCGGGTGCCCAATGACGTAAGTAGTTGAACTCTCAAGTCAGCCTTCGGTTTTTTGTATGCAGTCTCGTTAGGAATTCTATGGGACCCATCTGCGGAAATAATTAGTGCATGCTGTATTAACATTTCTCGCTATTGGCTGTTGGACGACTGGACTGGACGAGTCACATAAAGTAAATAGTATTAAATATCAATATAGTCCACTAAATGGTAATCCCAGGTCAAAACTGAATTCAATTTTGGAACTCATTATGTCCTTTTACGTTGAGCGAAAAAAGGTTTTGTTCTCCCCAAGGCCGGCAAGACAATAATCTCGGAATTAGAAAGAGCATCGATCATACCAATTAAGAGTATTTAAAGTAAATTTCTTAAAGAATTTGTTTTTCAAGAGAAAAATTAATATTTGTAATGTTAATATATCTGCTTTTACTAAATGGATAAATACACGGTACATATAACGAAATAGCATTTTTACAATTTTTGTCTGTCTCTCTGTTTACTGTTTCTCTGAACCGGCTCAACCGATTTGGATTGGGCTATATAACATCCGTGAGGTACCGACAGAGCTGTATAGCAGAGAGAGTTACGACAAATGGCGATATATCCATTTAAAATAGCGCAACTTAAATGCACAGGGCGGACATGGGCAGCAGCATCCTCGTTGTGAAAGCTGCGATCTGGGGTTGCCAGCATGCCTCCCCAGCGCAATAATTATAGGTAAATTGTAATTGTAATATATCCAGCAGTGGACTTGTAATGGTTGGAATGACAATGATGATTTTACATCTTATCTCAGGGTATCTAACATCATGGTACGAATGTATACGGAGTGGAGCATTAATCAAAAATGTTGAAAAACGGAAAACTATAAGAAATCTATATTTTTTGACGAGATATGCTGCTCAAAGCCACTTTAAATTTAACATTTGGCATAAAAGGAATGCAGGCCAGAAATAAAAAGTAAACAATTTAAAATTTTGTCTTTTGAATCAATACTAGTTCATGTTTGATATCATTAAAAATCACCTAATTTAATATACTTTTGGTTCATTAATATTAAATTGCTGATTTTGACTATCAAATTTATCTGCCTGTACAACAAACTATAATACAATAACACACTTTTTTTTGTGTTTAAAAACAACCTGTGTTGCATCTCAACCAGCGCTCTGCGATGTTCGGGTCATCAATAATGAGTCTCTAAGACAAATTTGGAACCACAAAACTAATCTACTGGCTGTAACAATTTTTGAACTCCAAATAGACGTGCGAAACTTTTGAATGTTAAAAACTTTTCGTCAGATGCATTTGTGCCATTGTGTAAGTTCAAAACTCAAGATTTGCTGAAATTCACAATCTGCTCACATAGAATGTTTGACGTTAAGTTAAAGCCGTTATCGATTCATGTTGCTTTCCGAGTTTCACGTATTTGTTTTTGTGTAGCTTTCCTCCTGCGACTTTCCTCCTCCTCCTGATATCGCGTCTCACGTAAATTTTTATGTTACTCATGTTACTTCTTTTTGTGGTTAAGAAACGTATTAAGATCAGCGGAGCCATACCTAATTCCAAGATAATAATTAAGCATAATAACCATTCAGCTCTCTGTGTACAAAATTTGTCCCAACGTGATAGAGTCCAACATATCCAGACGTGTTTCCAAACACTTCTGTTTAGAATATAAAAAGGTTAAGTTAAGATCTTTAAGATGTAATGTTGCTTTTGGAGTATGAATGTGAGGTACCGGCATAGTACACTAATATATCCCCTTGTATTAGGTGTCATAAGTGGCGCCTGAGGTGCCGGAACGGACAGATAGCGGTATATCCGTCCATAATATAGCTTAATTTAATCCATCCATAATTCAACAGGGTGGGGACGGGTAGCAGCATTCTTCTCGCAAAGCTACGCTCTGCAATTGTCACCGCACCTGCCCAGCGTAGCAATTTTAAGCAAAATTCCCCTTTTGGATGGTCTGTATCCAGCAGTGGATGTCTAGTATATGCTTTTTGGAAGTTAAAGGTTAATACTGTTAAATATAACTTTTAATTTCAAGTCAGCTTACTTGATTCTATAGAAACATTCATAAATATGTCGAAGATCACTCGCGTTTAATAGGAATTTGTAGTATGGCTAACGAGTGTGATTGACAGTCGCCTTTTTTCTTATTATCGCTCGATTTTCCAATAAACACCCACATACGCTATGTCCAATGATGGAGAAAACAAGGTTTTCTGACCTTGATCCGTCTAACACTTAATGTATACCACCTTTTAGGCATACTAAGCTTATATATATGTAGATGTTGATTAGAATAAGGCCTTGTTCTATCCATGTTGTTTCATTTATTATTTGGGAGTCTTTTTGTGTTTCCGTTGGAAAGTATCACGACAAATCATCGATACAGCAAAAAAGTTACGGGCGATACTTAGTCATTTTCTATATATAAATACCTCATCAATTCATTAATACAGAGCTTATACTTTGACCTGACCTTGTCAAGGGGTCATATATCATAGTTATTGCACTTGTGTTACAGATATCAGACAACACATGAATTACAAATATAATACTTACATACATATTTAGCACTTAAACACAGTACTAATATTAATACTCATCACATATGAGAAGCGATACTCACCTTTAGCCCCAGATTATTACAACAACTGAGATGGCTAAAGAGGAGAAATCGGTGTCTTCTGGTGGAATCGTACATTAGGCATGCCCTACTAAATAAGCATTTGTTTACTTTATGTTTCACCGACAGCCTAATATGTAGAGCCTGCGTAGAAAGCGAAGTTACAGTCAGTCATATCTTCATGGAATGTCCTCACCTGACACCATATAGGGCGCGGTTCATCGTATCTCTCACGTCACTTCGGAAAGCAACCTATAAGGGACTGCAGCCCTTCTTAGGAAATAGACTGACAAGATAAGGGCCAATAGTCTGGAGAACGCAAAAAAGCTGAAACCTGTCCAAGCTACATCTATATTATTTATCACATGACAATAGTACAAATATTTATGCAAGACAAATATATTGTTAATATATTGTTAATATATTTGTCTTGCAGGGGAATCGGAACTACGACCTTTAGCTCCATCAATCCAAGACGCTATAAAATAGCCCGAACTACTGTTATGACATCGTAAACGCGTCCTAAGACTAGATCCTTTCATCCAAACCTACGACGAGTACCCTTGAGACAGTAATATATGTTCTCATATTCATCAGGGTTAGAGGAGGTAGCAAGATCTATGGAAAATAATAGATTATCTAAAATAGAGGGTGAATAAAAATTCACTAAAGCCTTGATATTGGGGTAATAATAAGTATTAAATGCCTCTTTGTACCGGCGTAGCATCGCAGAGGGCACTGCTGCCCATCCTCGTGTTGCATTTAAGTTACACTGTTTCGGATGGATATACCGCCATTTATCGGTTCCGATAGTTCAGTTGCATCTTACGACACCTGGTTTCGACAAGTGGCGACACTTATCTTCTCTGCCGGTCCCCATAACATGTACAACTCAGATTTACAGACGCGGGGACACTAGAGTATACGTAAACATTTTTGCAAAGGGGTTCCTGTTATAACGTAAGTGACCACTAAGATGGCATGGTTTTTGAAAGTTCACCCCCTAAAGGGGTAAAACAGGGAGCAGTGCCAGTATAAAAATTAAAATTAGTAAAATGGTGCTTTATTAAAGATGCAATGTTAGTATGAAAGTTTTACAATATAACGCGAGTGAAACCGCAAGGCGCTGCTATTATATAATATAAGAAAAATAAACTATATTTTACATATATAACGTCTGTATTCCATCAGGGTAAGCAGAGGCTATGAATCTCTACTTTTTACAGTATTAGCATCCTCTTTCGCTTCCATTACTTGTTAGTCCTTTCATACAAGCTTCTTTGCTACTTCTGGGCTGGCCCTTCTTTAATACCTCTTTTACCTGGCTAAGATATGTTTGCCTAGGTCGTCTTGCACCAACTCTTCCATTTACTTCCGTTCTATATATTTGTGTAATCATTCTACATCGTTTTCTATTCTATTCTTACACCACATTGATCTCTTATCACACAATATTTTAATCTATCTCTTAAACTGAAACCAAACATACTTCGAAGCGCTTTAATTTCAATAGCATCTGTTTTACTCAAGTGCATCTTCTGCCATAAACAATATTCACTACTATATGTCAGTGTTAGATTGGAACCAACACACTTCTATGAACAGCTTGTCGTGCTCTTTTTGATACATTTAGGCTGCCTATAAAAGTATGTAAGGCTTCATTGACTATATTTCCAGCTTTCGCTCTCCGTTCAATATCTTCACGCTTAACATCATTTGTAAAAACATTTTCCGGATATGCATACTTTACCACTTGTTCAACTTTCATGTCATCAATCACAATTTTACAATTTGTCATATTACATAAAAAGGTAAAAGCGTAAGAACTCTTGTTTCAAAAAGAATTATGTTAACCCAAATATTTATAAATGTAAATGTTTGTAAATGTATTTATAAGTAGCCGCGAAAGATCTCTCCGCGGCCTTTCGTCGAAACATTGAGATCCTAAATAATGAAAAACTCGTGACAAATAATTTGACTAAAAAAGAAATAAAGTAGGAACCAACGAATAGTTCAATATTTATCGTATTAATTCTTCGACTTTTAAACAACACTGCTATAACTTTTAATTTAGCCGGCTAAACAAATTAGGAGAGTCGGATGTACCCTTAATCGCATTTACATTTTAACTGGACGTAAATCCGTTGGAAGTGGATTAATAAACTTTGAAATGGACCATTAGATGCAATTTACTTTGGCAAATAAATATAAAGAAGTAATAGTCAGAAATGAATTATATGGACTTATATTAATCAGGTTTTGTTATTGATCTATACATTAATATATAACTGAAATCACGGGAATGTTTTTGAACTTGATAATGTTGTACTATACTGATTGCACTTTTGTATAACAATAATAATAATAATAACTTTATTCAACAACAAAAGAAAACTTAAACTAAAATACATTTGATACTTAAGTACCTAAACTAGGTCTAGCCTGTTCTTATAGGCACCTTAATATAACAATATAAATACAATATAAAAATTCACAAATGTATGATACGCAGGATATTATGACACTACTTATAACAGATAAAGGCTCATTTGTATGCTTGATTCCTGTGCTAAATAGGTTATTGTAGATTAAATTAATTGTCATATTAGCTTTAGGGCGTTCAGTTTTGTATAAGCAAGAGGTTCTTAACTGCACAAATCATTCTAAGGTTCTACCTGGAACTGCCAAACCTTCTTCTTATGGGGGCTAGACTTAACCTGGTGACCCATGCACCCAAGCTAAAGCCTACTAGCTACTAGGTCGCAAAAATCGCAGTGTTCGCATTGCTGTCTTCCAGTTTGAAGGTAGAGACAGATAAGGACAGGCAATTAAATTACTGGGTAATGTTACATAATATCCTCAAGTCACAAGGTTGACAATACGCTGTTGATAAAACGAGCGTCATAGGCTGTGGTGCGCTTTTTATCACGCGGATTGTATACTTGTTCATCGGCTTAGACATTTAAAAAATACGCTAGCATGGTAGGATGTTACTTCTCGACACTGTCTTGTTTCATTCAAATAAAAATACTGATGGAATTTGGTTCCTAAATCATATAATACTTTCTGTTGGAGGTACCATTCTACCCTGATGGTACTCCAAAGCTACGCTGCAAGCTACATTTATGTATATATATATATAAAACATTAAGCAATTACGAGAAGTCAGATGATGCAATGTTATAGAAAAAATAAATCTAAGTTAACGAATTTTAAATTAAATTTCTACATCGGAATGCAGTTTTCTTTCTATAGGCTTCTATTCTTTCTATTACTTGAAAAAATGGACTTGAAAAATGGAACTACTTAAAGTATATTTCAAGTTTCAGGTTGAACAATCCTTGCTTGATACATGAGCTTAAATAATATTTTTAACGCTTTCATAGTTACTTGAATAACTTCATTGGATTTAAGGACAACCATTATGGACACTTATGGTAACCATTATGAAGCTTTCATAATAATAAATTCGTTTTTAAGTTTTCCCTTAGCTTTGAGAATAATAACAACTACTCAAAAGTAATCAAATGTATTTCAAGTTAAAAGGGCCGTACTTATTTATTACTTCGGATGTGTTAAATACTCTATAAATTTGAATAAATTATCAAAACTTTTATAATTTTCACTGATTATGGACACTTTGTATATTTTTAGTTAATTATGGCTTAAATGTTTCACGCCTTCGCAAATACTCGAATATATGCGTAAAGACGAGTTTTTCTTGTTTTGATAACTTTTGGGTGTTTTCTTCGTTAATATATAATATAAAAATATATATAAAAAACTAAACATTAAAATGTCAATCTTGAGAGTTTCTAGACGAGGCCTGTGTCCAGACGTTTTACGTCTGCTATGATAAATAATAATAAAGTTGTGATTACACAAACTAGACATAAAATAACTGTAGTAAAATTATGAGTACACTATTTACATGCAACATTAGACAACTTTTTTTCATAAAAACAATTTTGCTGCGTTACTGTCTTCGATATTATTTTAATTTTGTTTGTGCAATAAAAGTGATAACTTGTTTTTCCATAATAAAAAAAGTATTACTAACATTGAAGCGTCTAAATATTCTTAGTTAAAAAGAAAAAGTAACCGTGACATGTGCAACTAAATGGATCTAACCGGACTGCCTCAGGTATTTGTAAAACTATAGATGAAATCGCATAAATCATCATCACTTTTGTGTCTATATCTGTATATATTTATTATTTTTATTACCGCAAAATAGCAGTGTTCACATTGCTGTGTCCGGTCTGAAGGTTGAAAGAGACAAGGAATTCATTGGGAACTGTGGCATAATATTCTCAAAACACGAGATTAGAATCCCGTTATTGATATCCTTGTAATATTACGAGCGTCCATAGGCATCAGATACGCTTACTATATGCTTGACTGTCGATCTGGTCTAATAAAAAAATTAAAGTCAATTTAATTTTTGTAAAACATATTTAATTAATCAAACTAAGCACTATGCATATGCACTTTTTCCATCTCAGTATCACAGGCGAGAATCAGTAAACTCTTTAAAGGCGGTTTGAATTGCCGCATCGGAGTTGTATTTTTTTTTGGAAGATGTCTAAATTTTGTAAATAATGATAATCTGTTGGAGCTAGGTCCGAGGAGTTCGGCGGATATCGTGGACATGCCAATCGTAGCACATATAACTTAATAATTAATTGTTATGGAGTGTGTGGTCTTGCGTTGTTGTGAAATAGCAGTGGCCTAGAGCGATTGAACAACCTCGCTTGTTTGGCAGCTAGTTTTTCTTTTATTTTCGTAATGGCTTACAGTTGCTGATAAAATATATGTGTCGTAATAATTGGGCCAGATTTTAGAAAGCTGTAGTAAATGACACCGGCGCTAGTTCGCTAAACACTCACAAGTAAACTTTTATGAGTCAATTTTTGTTAAGGGTAGAATTTGGTTTGTGGAGGTCCAACCAAATCAGCAAGATTAAGGGTGGATCAATTTTCATGGAGGAGTAACTTGGCAATATAACATCACTCTTTGAATAGTAGAAGCGAAACTGCTGTTTCGCTGATGATCAAAAATGTGCCAAAACCGGGCGAAAAGCGGTTGAAAATGGAAGTTTGTCGTTTTTATGAAAATACGCTGCCCAAAGCCACTATTCTACGTAAACAAAGTATCGAGCAGAGCTAGTTTAAAATATGAATAAACAACGTTAGATGTAGTTCTTCAGATTTGACTGGAACAGATGAAATTTCGAAATTTAAACGCAATCATAAATTTTGCCTGAGAAAATTAGAGTAATTTAACGTTTTACACGCCGCGATGCAAATTTTAAACTCGTGCTAATTTTAAGCATCAGAAATGGAATTTAACATTTTTGGATACCAAAGTGAATAAATAGTTTAATATAATTTTCGTGGCGGCTACATTTAACCTGGGCTAACCCTGCAAGATAATTTTATTAACTGGACGATTGATAAAATGTGCTAATTATTTTATAATTGAATTGTAAATCTCTGTCTCTCTCGCTAGATCGAGAATTTCATTTCTTTACACACAAATAATAATACTTGGGTGGGTTTGATCCATACGCAGGGAATATTTATATATATATATATATATATATATATATATGATATTTGTGTTTTTCCAGCGTCTGGTTGTTAAATATATGTATTTAAGTAGGTATCATTTTTTTTATTTCTCTGTCATCTGATGTCTCTAACACAAATGTTTTAAGTTATTTATCAGGAAGTCAGGTCAATGTATGAGATTTTAATGAAAATCTATTGTTTATTACTTCACTATTATTTATGTCTCGTAAGGTACCGGCAGAGCAGAATAGTACCTGCCCATTTACCAGGTGTCGTCAGAGGCGGCTAACCTACCAGAACCGACAGATGGCGGTATATCCATTCGAAACAGCGTAGCTCAAATGCACAGGGCATACCCACTGCGATTGCTAGTACGCTTGCCCAGCGTGGCAATTCGGCAAAATCTGACTGTCTTGGGCAGGCCTATATCATTCAGTGCACCGATCGTTGGTATGATGATGATGATGATCTTTACTTTCATACCTACACTCGGCGGTCGAGCTAGAGATAAAGTCAGGCTTATGCACTATCATGATAGAAGCACTTGTATATAGATATTCGTAATTCCTTTGTTGTCTGATGTCCGTAACACAAGTGCTTTAAGGTACTTATTACGAAGTTAGGTCAATATACGAGATGTAAGCATTTAGTATTGATTCCTTCACCTTCATACCTATGGTCAGCGGTCGCGTTAGAGTTTTAGTCGGAATTATGCACAAATAAATATCATAGTCGAGGCACTCGTCTTGATTTAATAACAATGTTGATGTAAACGACTTACTTTGGAGTCAGGTTAATGTGTCAGATGTTGTTTGAATAATATTGAATATATTATAATGTTGTGGGGTACCGGCATAGTAGACTTTACACAAGACGACGTTAGAGGCGACTGAGTTCCTAACCGGAACCGATAGATATATTTATAGCTGTACCTGAATTCAAAACAGTGTTATCCATTATAGGACAGGGATAGCAGCAGCACCCTAGTTGAACTGCGTTAGCCACTCCAATGTGGTTTTTGTTACTGTCGCATAGGATCCTAGGTTCGATTCCTAACATTTGTGTATGTTTCGTCTCTAGGCACTATAAATATGTATATAAGTATATTATTTGTGTTTTTTCTCCACAAATGCTCCAAACGATTTTTTATAAAGTCAGGTTACCGTTACCTTAGATTTGAAATCAGCTGGTACAAAACACTGATGTATTTGAACTGTAAGCCAAGTGCCCTTCAAGGCTTTGTTAGCTTCTTTTATTAAGCCGCAAGGCAATATGAAAGATTACGCTTGATAGATTTGTTAAATAAGAGCAATAACATAGTTGAGCTGAATATAAGTGATTTTATTTTGTATATTTGGTATGAAAAAAACAAATTCAGCAGCAACAGCACCTACATAATGAAAAAAGATGACTTGTTACAACTTTTACGTTATTTTAAATGTTATATAGTTGATATTGGTTAAATTGTTTTATGGAGCTGTGTCGTAGGCACTGCGGTCTTATATTTATTTCTTGTATTAACAATATGTATGTCACAGTTTTTTTTAAAAAATGTCTTGGTTTTTAAAGATATACTCGCACATAATATTTCCAAATGCATGCTAACTCTGTATACACTATATATATATATATATATATATATATATGTATATGATTTTTATGTATCTTTCAGTAGTCTTTTATGAGTAATTTTCTCTTATGTAATTAGTAATTCTCTCTTATCTCTTATTTCTGTTCTTTTATGAGTATAATCGTGTATACTTACGTATACACGATAAATTGATATCAGGAAATTTCTATTGCCTGTTATTTTTACTGCAATAAACAGAGACTTAATTAAATGATATAATAGAGACTAATTAAAACATTAAAATGCAACGTATACACAATTGTTTATCTTGGGCACAATTCTCCCCTCGTCGTAACAAGCAAGAACTCACTCTTTGAATTGGCCATCAAAATAAACAAACTTTGGCCCAAAATTGTGTAAGGTATAGGCTACAATGTTCTCTTAATATTTTAGACTGGCGGAGTTGAATAATTAATAATAAAATCAGCTATCTGCCAGAAAAAATCCTATTTATCTCAGATAGACAAAAACTTTACGATGCTTACTTAGTTATAAGTAGCCTACTATACTTTAATATGCCTGTTTTGAAAAGCTGTCATTTTAATGCTACATAAATCACGAGAATGCTTTTATAATCTGTAACGCCTAAATCGTAAACACAACTTTATATTAAATAGATATGCGGATATTGGAGGACGTTTAGGGCGCAAACATCACTTTTTGTTATATTTTAAACAAATCTTAACAATATATAGTTTATGTATTATTCTGATGTATAAGCTTAGTATACTAGGCTAGCGAAATATACTATACTACCGAAAAGCTTCATCAAATTTTATTTAGTAGATACAAACTTTAACGTTCATAATATTAGTAGGAATTAATAATAATAATAATAACTTTATTTAACAACAAAAGGAAACTTAAACTAAAATACATTTTGATACTTAAGTACCTAAACTGGATCTAGCCTTTTCTTATAGGCACCTATGCTCTGTAGTGTGTATGTAGGTGTGAATGTGTGTGTATATGGTCTAATATAGTACAAGATTTGTTAATACAACATATTATTTACGCATATATTACATAAACACACTTTAAGGTAGACCTGTCAAAATAGCCTTAATAATCTGTCTGAGAACTTCACTTTCATCTGTTTCTACCGCCAAATAAACATAATTTACATTCCTGCGTTTTCTTTATCAGTTTTATCTATAGATGTAGAAATTAATCCATATTTCTACTGTGACAAAGGGAAATGGGAATAATTTTTATCATAAGTTATCATCTGGAAGGATTTCGCCAATCCTTTTTATGATTTGTTTAGCCTTGAGATACCGGCCGAGTAGAATAGTACCTCTCCTTATACCAGGTATCGTAAGAAGCACGTAAGAAACCAGAACCGACAGACGGTGGTACATCTATCCGAAACAATGAAGCCCAGAAACAAAGGCGGGGACGGGTAGCAGCGTCCACGTCGCAAAAGCTGCGCTCTGCGGTTGCCAACCGGCTTACCCAGTTAAGCGAAATTCCACTTTTCTTGGGAAGATAGATCTATGTAGAGCAGTGGACTTCCAATAGCTGACATGATGACGATGAGGAGGATACTATAATTATAGCAGCAATTTTCACGAACAAATACTGTTCTTATGTAAACTTATGACATTTGACATAATTGTCAGTCGTTTGACAGTTCGCGCGACTGGCAGTAGGCGCGTGTTAGGACTGCTGCGGATCATGCTTCGAGAACAAGACATAGACGTGTGTCTAATATCTGAGACCCTACTTAACGCCGACACAATCAAAATGACCAAGTATTACTAGTACCGGAAGGACGAGATACCGGATCGCAACATTGCATACCGCGGAACGAAAAGCCAACGAAAACGGAGCGAAAAACGGAAAAGAAGCCGCTTAAATTGTAAACAACATAATTCCGACAACGGAACTGTATAGTATTCAATACGTCACCATACAAACCAGCGTGAAAAATATTAGAAAAATATTGTAGGTAGGAGAAAACTAAAATTTCTATTTCAACCCGACGAGCCGCCGATATTGATCGGCGGCGTATAAATATCGCGACAAAGGCGCCAAGCGCCGTAGTCTCTTTTTAGTAGGGTTAGAAACACACTTCTGTCGGAGGTGTGGAAAACACCGCTACTATGCTTGGAAACCTAATGTCCTAATGCTATGTGATATATAATATTATATTGAAATTATATTCACTTGTTTCCAACAAACGGTATTGTTTTAATTTGGAATAAATTTGCTAAAATAAATAATATTTTACTAAAAGTATATATATGTTCTTATACATATGTGTAGACATATACATATCCATGATTATAGTTACTAATACTTACTATAAACTATGCACCTACACACACATATATATGTATATATATTGCAACAAAAATTGTGCATATATATGAATATATGTGTATACCTATATATATATTTATATAATATATA